>CAIGRH010084978.1:0-19337 GCA_903798295.1 Fraxinus nigra
TTCGGAATTTAGAGAACCAATGTTTGGTTCAGCTTCTTGAGATTTTGTGGGAGATGGTGATATTTCTATGGGTGATGGAGAAAAAGTGTTGGAAGAATTTGGAGAAAAAGAACAACAGTCGGTGCTCAAGGTGTTGGGGTTTGGATGGCCTGTAGGTTGAGAACTATTGTCGTGTTGAGAAGAGTCTAAGTTTGGTTGAAACTACTTATCAAAACTAGGAAATGTCACCATTTGGCTTGGTTCCTACGTACCAGACGAAGAAGAAATATTGTTAGCAAAAGGAAACACGGTTTCATCAAAAATAACATGACGATGGTTGGTTTTAGGATCCAAACAACGGTAGCCTTTGTGTATAGGACTATAACCAATGAAAATGCAGGAATAAGTTTATCTATCAAATTTACTTTTAGTGTAATCCAGAAAGTAAGGAAAACACCGACAACCAAAGATCCTTAATCCACTATAATCAGGAGAATGCTTGAACATCGTTTGAAATGGGCTTGTCATGTCAAGAGTCGAGAGAGGCATCCTATTGATCAAATAGACATCATTTAGAAGAGCATCAACCCAAAATTTTAAAGGAATTGAAGAGTGAAACATCAAAGTGAGGGCAGTTTCGACAACGTGTCGATGTTTTCTTTCGGTAACTCGATTTTGTTCAGGAGTACAAGGACATGAAATGTGTCTGGAGATGCCACAATGTTCTAGATGTGCTAAGAAGTTTGTATTAACAAATTCACCACCACCATCACATTGAAAGATTTTAATCTTTCTTTCCAAGTGATTTTCTACTTGTTTTTGGAATTTTAAAAAACACTCGAAATAATCAGACTTTCTTTTAAGAGGAAATAACCAAGAGAATCGAGTACAATCATCGATAAAAATAGCATAATAGCGAAAATTTTGAGAAGAATTTACAGGAGAAGGTCCCCACAAATCGCAATGAATTTTGTCTAAAGGAAAAGAAGCAATTTCATTAGATAATCTAAAACTTAGCTTACAACTTTTTCCTTGTTGACAAGAAAAACAAATACCAGGTATCTAAGTCCAACTTGAAATATTGATATTTTTGCTAGAGTTTAAAACATATAACATTTTTTGACTTGGATGACCAGGTCTTTGGTGCCAAATGTTAGAAGTAGCAGACGACAATCCATGTACGGCATTAAGAGCTAGTTTGAAATCATCCTCCAACGCATACAATCCACTTCCTTTATTGCCCTTTGCCAAAACCTTTTTTTCCTGATTCTTAACAACAAAATTATCATCAGTAAACTCAATAGAACACTTATTTTCCGAAGTTAATTGACTAATAGATAAAATATTTTTTCTTAATTCAGGAACATCAAGGACTTTGTTTAGTTTCAAATGACCATGTTTAGAGTTTAAAGAGATATTACCAGCATGAGAGATACGAAGACCTTGTCCATTTCCGACAAATACTTTATCACGACCTTTGTAAGTAGAAACATTTTCTAATTTACCTTGGTTTTTTGTCATATGCGAAGTCGCTCCGGTATCAGCATAAAAATTTTGGTCATTTGGGTCCTCGATGTTCATAGCAGCAAGAGCTCGAGTATTTTTATCCTCAACATAGTCATATCTGGCCCAACAATTTTTGACAATGTGGTTTTTCTTACTGCATATTAGACAAATAACATGACCTGTTTGATTCTCTTGTTTTTTATTCTCAACATTTTGCTTCTTGAAAATTCGGATAGTGATGGTTATTGTAGAAGTTTCGTTGGTTGTGGAAGATGTTCTGTCTTCCTCCATTGTTTTGCTGAAAACCTCTTCCGCGGGATCCGAAACGATTTCCACGTTGATTTCGACCTCTTCCTCTTTGACTGAAGAAAGCTTGGTGGTGATCAATATGTGATTTTTCTTCTTCTTTTTGAGCAATAATAATTTGTTCATGACTTTGTAAGGCAAGAATAAACTGATTGAAGCTTGGTAAAGGTGGCTTGGCCAGCATTGCAGTTTTGAAGTCAGCATATTTAGGTCCAAGAGCACGAGTAATTTGAAACATTTTGTCCTCATCAGAAATTGGTCTTCCAATGGCTGCAAGGCTGTCACAGATGCATTTGAAACGCTTGAGGAAATCTTCTAATAACAAGGATCCCTTCTTCATCGAGTAGAGGCTGTCCTTAAGCCAAGATTCCTTCTCTTTAGTTGCTGGAAGAATCTGTTCTTCAACAGCAAGCCAGACCTGTCGAGATGTGTTTCCCCCGATTGCCATGCTTACTACATCTTCTGTCATCATTCCCATAAGCCAAGCCATTAGCAATCCATCGTTGTTTGTCCAAGAAACAAACTCTGGATTGACAACCTCCTTGTCATCCTCTTTGATTAGTTTTGATGGAATCACAGCATCTTCAACAATATGATGTTCCAGTCCAAGACTTTTAATAAGGGGAAGAACCTGAGATTTCCAAAGCAAATAATTTGAAGTAGTGAGTTTGGTGGAGATTAGGCTGGCACATTGGTGGAAGTTTTGAATGGTAAGTTTAGGCTCAGATGTTTCAGCCATGGTGGCTCTGATACCATAAAGAAAACAGAGAGCAGAATAAAAAGATAAACTGGAGAATATTATTTTCTCTCTTGTTGCTTTCGTTCTGAATCTACAGAATTTATACAAGCAAGTAGCAGCTATATGGTATTGAAAAAACAGCAAGCCGGGCAGGTGAAACAATATTAACTATACATTGAAAGCTGGGAATATGAACGGCCAAACTTGTCTTCTAGCCGTTGAGAGGAGCAGAATATTGTAATTGATGCCAAAGAATAAAGACAATTAAAGAGTTTTAACTAATTCCCTGAAATGCATTTCTGGTCATTATTCTTATCAATAACGCCTTTTTCTTCTTTTTTACATCAAGGCATTTCCTAGTAGCTTTGCCATACATATATACACCATTTCCATTTTTGCTTCTTCTAGTATATATTAACTTGCTATTATTTTTGTATATTTTTAAGCAAAGTCATCAGATTCTTCCCAGTGGATTCAAATTTGAGGTCCCTCCCCAGACANAAAGAATAAAGACAATTAAAGAGTGTTAACTAATTCCCTGAAATGCATTTCTGGTCATTATTCTTATCAATAACGCCTTTTTCTTCTTTTTTACATCAAGGCATTTCCTAGTAGCTTTGCCATACATATATACACCATTTCCATTTTTGCTTCTTCTAGTATATATTAACTTGCTATTATTTTTGTATATTTTTAAGCAAAGTCATCAGATTCTTCCCAGTGGATTCAAATTTGAGGTCCCTCCCCAGACACTACGGTTTTGAATTTTGTTTAATACAGTTTCAGTTTTGTTCGTGAAAGATAAATAAATAAATAATCTTGACTATAAGTTGACTCTTAATGCAAATTATTTTCTGTTGTGTGCTTTTCTTTCGTGGTTAGAGAGAAAGGAAGCCTTGTTATGGTTAGATATATTGTTGTAAAAACCAAATATATTTATAAGTAGTAGGACATATTCTTATTATAAAAAAATGTGATTTGTTTATTTATACCTCTATATCTTGTACATTTTACTGGGCTAATATTAAAGGAGGTGTATGTGTGTCTATGAAATATGTACATAATTGATTTACGTGTAGAAGATATAATTGATTACACTGAACTTAAATATTTATCCAGGGTGAATTAATAGAGGGTTAAATTATTAAACTTGTGATTGGATCACAAATTAATTATTCTATTACAGCAAAAATTTTGGGCTTGTTGATCTTAGATCTTAGCTCTTTTAGTTATCAATGGAACTTAAAAGTTTATTTAATTATCTCATAATTCAAGAGTGCAGTTTTGGACCTTAGCAGAGCAATCCAAAACTATTGACTTACACCTAGTAAGTTGAGTTCCCTCAGTTTGAGTTTTTGGGTCATTGAATTTGCACTTGTGCCTTGAGAGAGTCGAAGAAATTAAGTGGTTAACTGTGCCTCCTCACGGGAGCAATTTGCACATTGTCTCGAGGTTAGATGTAGAGTTTTATATCTAATTGCATCACAATTTGCAACTAATATTTTCATAGGGGACACCTTGCAATCCGTGGTTTTTTTTCCTGTGGATCTTTTCAGTTTGTCATTAATAAACAAATATATTCTCTCATGATTTGTACTGTTTTACTAGTATTGTCGGGCTAATTCTGCAGTCTGTTTCTGACTTAGGAAGCTGTTTCAGCTGGCGCAAAGTTGCTTTGCTTTCCTGAGAATTTCTCCTACATGGGTTCCAAATCTGGGGACAGTCTTAAGATTGCTGAATCATTAGATGGACCAGTTATGACTAAATATTGTTCTCTTGCAAGGTAGAATAATCCTGACTGTTAGTTGAATATGACATGGTCCTGCTTTACCATTTCTATGGGCTATGTTATTAAGTACATAGGCTTATTTTCATTTTGTCTTCAGCTTCATATCATTCTATCCTCTCTTCATACATTTTTCATCTGGTTGATCCCACCCTAACCTTTCAGAAAGAGAAAAAAAAGGATAGTCTCTACTTTTTCCCAGTCACTGTTATGTAAGGATGCTTAATCAAAGAGTAATGCTAAATCGGATGGTTATTTATATTGCTTGTTCATAAACTCTTTCATGGAAATACAAGTTTGTTCTTACCACTTGTAGATCATGTGAGTCAAGTAATCTATTATCGCCACATCATTGTGCATTAAAAGTATGTTTATCTGAACTTTTAGGTCAAATGACACTCCTACTGTCACAAATTGCAGGGAGTCAAACATTTGGTTGTCACTTGGTGGATTTCCGGAAAAAGGATCTGACGATGTACACTTATGCAACACTCACGTATTGATTGATGATGCTGGGAACATAAGAAGCACATTTAAAAAGATGCACTTGTTCGAAATTGACTTTGGCTCTGATTAACTTCATTTCAGTTTTGCATTATGCAATTATGATGATTCCATTTATTTATAAAATTCATGATCCTTTCTGATCATCATAATTTTATATTGTTTATTCATATAGGACTCTCTAACTAGGTATTCTGTATATCTGAAGGTTTGATGTTGATGTGCCTGGAGGTGCTGTTTACAAGGAGAGCTGCTTTACAGAACCAGGTAGTGCTCTATTCTCTTAAGATCCTGCAAAAGCTAGTTGATGATTATTTGTCCTCTAATATGTTAGCATCCATTTCAGTTAATTTTATATATGGAATTTGTGGATTAATATGCTGAGAATATCTAACATACCTCTTAATTTACATGCATATATCACTGCCTAAAAGTACATTAAATGTGACTTCAGTCCTATGAGAGTTTGGTTATTTTTGTGACTTCAGTCGTAGGCGAGTGATAATCTTTCCATATGATGACTTTTGTCTGCCNGATGATTATTTGTCCTCTAATATGTTAGCATCCATTTCAGTTAATTTTATATATGGAATTTGTGGATTAATATGCTGAGAATATCTAACATACCTCTTAATTTACATGCATATATCACTGCCTAAAAGTACATTAAATGTGACTTCAGTCCTATGAGAGTTTGGACATTTTTGTGGTGTGGATTGAACTAAACTCTTTTTATTCCCCCATTCATTTTATACTTCCTAATACCTTAATAATAATTCTGCTTATTGGAAGCTGGGATTTGGTAGTGGAGCATGAAAAATTTTCATGCATCTAAGCAAGACATTAACCTTTAATGATTAATTTCTACAGGAAATGATATTGTTGCAGCTGACAGCCCGTTTGGACGCCTAGGTCTAACAGTTTGCTATGATTTGAGATTCCCTGATCTTTATCAGCAGCTGAGGTTCCATTATGATGCACAGGTTGAAGAGAGAGTTTTTACATCGTGATGTGCAGATATGAGATTATCTTTGACCTATTTCTTTGCCACGAAATTGTTACACCTTCATTTCCTTCCTGTAGGTTTTGTTGGTGCCTGCTGCTTTCACAAAAGTGACTGGTCAGGCACATTGGGAGGTTCTGCTTCGTGCACGTGCCATTGAAACTCAATGTTATGTATGAAAGCTTGATTTCATCATGTTATCTCTAACTTCCTCTAAATTTCTTGTTCTGTAGACATCGTCGTATTCTTATTATTAGTTGAGGTCCAATTTTATGGCTGACCAAATTATTCTTCATATATACATAATAAATGGCCTTATTATATGGTTTATTGGTAAAATGTATCTAGGAATTCCGCGATACATTTTTGTTAATACACTGTTTATACTCAAATGTTAATACTATTTTTAGACTCAGCGCATCACTTAAATATTTCACATGAATGATACTTCTGATCAAAAGTAAGGAAGTGAATTTAGCTTACTTTCCATCTTGAAAAATTGACACTGATCAGCTGAGCTTTGGATCTGAGCTATTTTATATCTTAAAACTGATTGGGAATCGACTGATGATCTGTGAGAACTCTAGGTTGCCTAACCAAGGATCTGATTTATTACCACTAGTTTATTTTGATAAAATCATTCGAGAATAAGTTTGTTAATTTCGTGACGTGCTCAACACACATTATTTCAATAGGACACAAGTTTTTCATGCAGAAAGAACCGGTTGTCAGCGTTAAGATCATGTCCTTGAAAATGAAAAACCTTACAAAAAATGGCTTGGCCTCTGCGGTTTACCTCCAAGAAATTGATTTTGCACTTTTCCTTGCTAGAAAATCAAAGAGACATTTAACCTCCTAGAATCAATAAATTATTGGTGACTTATTTTATTTATTTACCTGCTCCAATGAGTATCCCACCATAACTTATTTTTCTGATATCCAAAATATCTAATTTCATTATTCATTTGGTTTAGAGTTACTGATTTATCTCAGTTTCTTCTTGCCTAATCTATTTTTATTTTGACAATCATGAATATTCCCAGGTCATAGCTGCTGCACAAGCTGGGAAGCATAGTGATGAAAGAGAAAGCTATGGCGACTCCATGATAATTGATCCATGGGGTACAATTATTGGACGGTTACCAGGTCAGAACTATTTCTATTTAACCTTGTGGCACTTCACATATTCCAACCAAATTAAAAACCATACTTATCCATTTTCTGTTCTATAAGATTTACGTTGTTAAATGGGCCGAGCCGAACCGTCCTGCTTGTCCACCGGTGGGCTTGTGGCTAATGTGGTTTTTTTTTTAGGGGGAAGAACTGAAAATTGCACTCACTTCCCGAAGTATAACAAAGATATAAATTTGTAAGGACATTGTAATATATATATATATAATTTTATTTTTTATTTTTATTTTTTATTTATTTATTTATTTATTTATTTATTTTTTTCATCAACAATTATTAAGCTGTTAAAAGCTTTACATGAGAGAGTATTTCACGTACAATTTTTTTGAAGACGAATGAAATTTCAATATACAGTAATAAATATAAAAGTGTACCAAAAAAATCCGTGAAAGTTATAATTGGTGAAAATCTTCAGCAATTGCATTAGCATCTTGCCTTGTATTAAGTAGTTTGAAACTATTGAATTACACGCTCCATAAGATTAAACATCGACTTCTAGAATAACTTTATTGGTGTTTTTAATACGACCTTGTCAAAGTTTGTATATCTTGACCAGATGATTTAATGCTCAAAGACGTGAAATGAAATGTAAGTGCTATTGATAGGTAAGCAGTGGTGGTGCTTTTCTTGGTCAATGTAACATAATGTCAACCCTGACACACATTCTATGTTATAGTTTGTTGTTGTTTCATATCGACCGTCTACTTGTAATGTTGTTATGGATATTGACTTTTCGTCTATGTTATGTTTTATTGTTTCAGATCGACTGACTACTGGTATCGCTGTTGCGGATATTGACTTTTCATTAATTGATTCGGTGAGATCAAAGATGCCAATAGCTCAGGTGAACATCATATTTTTGATATCCATGAATTGATCTTGCCATTCATAAACGTATAGCTAGTCCTGCTTGCCTACTTAATCGTATGCATGACTTTAAATTGCTCTTCTCGGTCCAGTGTGCTTATCATATGCTTTACTAGTTGTACATTGTAATTTTCAAACTTCTTGTCTTTGTTAGAGAATGTTTGGCTTAAACAAAATAAATAAATAAAAAGTAAAGTAATTAAAAAGAAAACTAAGGTCTGTTTGATTTAGATTTTTTAAAAATAAATTTTGTGAAAATTAAGAATATGTGGTTTCAAAGTGGGGAAAAATTATGGGTCCGCGTGCAAAATTATTTTATTGAGAAAGTGTGATTGAAAATAAGTTTTAAGAAAAATGAGTTTTAAATAATGTATCAAACTGAGCCCAAGTTTTGGAACTTAGAATTACTTTTACTTTTTTTTGGCAATGGGAAAGAAAAGTTGCTTAAAAGTAAATTATAAGTTGGACATATGTTAGGTTAAGCTTAAAAGTTACTTTTATGTCCTACTACTTTTTTACCCTCAGACAAACGTGCTCATACATCCACATTTTTGCTCCAACATTGTTATATAACTTGCATGGTTTTTCTTTTCAGCATCGGAAGCCAATAGAATTTTGGATGAGCAAACAGTAGCTCACTTGGTTTCATTTCTGTCAATTTCTCTTGGAGGGTTGCAACTTTGATGGCAATTGCACTTAGTAGACTCTCTTTTGGCACCAAAACACTTGTATGAGATTCTCACTGCTGTTGTTCTTCTTCTGGGTAAAATATGCGGTGCTTTCTTGTCTTTGTATTATAAAACTAAAGATAATTTCAATAATGATGAGGATAAGTTATACAAATCCCTATTATATAACTCTTTTAATGGGGAATGATCTCTATTGATGTGTGTAGAGGTGTAAAATGGAACAGTCCACCGAGGCAGGGGCATGACACGGTCCCTTTTATGGCAGCTGGACAGCCTACGCGATCCAAACCATCTTTACATCTCTTTGTGATGCGCATGCGCACTAGGTGTCTTGACTGAATCGCTGAAGTATTGAACGCATAGCCTTGGTGTTTTCTTTGTTTCTTAACAATAACTGCAGTAGGATTTATTAATTCATACTAAAAAAAGGAAACCAAAGAATTTGATAAATAATCTTGACTTCCAACTTAAGATAATTTGATAGTGTGGATCTTTAAAAACTTTATTTGAGTGTGTTTGAATGCGGGTATAGTAATTTTATATAGTTTTAGTAGATCTAAACCACTAGATTAGCTTAAATTAACGAATGATTATTTATTAAGTTTATTTGTCAAATTCATTGGTAAGAACTGTGAAAAATGCATGTATGAACATAAAATTTGGCCTAAAAGTATGATTTTCTTGGAGGATTTTTTATGCAACATGATTGTTTTTGCTCACAATATGCTTCTATATAATAATGAGCTATTCAGATAACTGTGAGAGATGCTTTCTGATTGAACACCAGTAAAATTTAAATAAGAAAAAGAATTAGAAAGAGAAAAACACAGAAGTTCTCACATCAAACATAAAATTTTAAAATATTCCATTTACCTTCCCCCCACCACAGATTAAATTACAAAGAGGGAAACGGATGCACCAATGGAGGACATATGCCTTACCATCATAAATACAACTAAAAGAAGAACAGCATAAATAAACATAAATTTGGAGATACTACGTATATTAGGCGATAAAAGTATGTAGAATAAAACGTAGACATTCTCTACAACATTCCTGATGGAAGAACGAATACCCACGAAAAAAAAACCTGCAAACAATAGTTAAATGCTGAGAGCAGATGCATTTAGAATGTTTTCATGGTTAAATGCTAGGCGAAAAAGTCTCAGGTCTTTTGCCAATAGTTAAAAAATACAGGGAAAAATAAAAATGCCAGAGCCCATGGCATCACAATTACTGTAAAGTTGATAAACAATCCCAATGCTGTTTTATTTCACAGTTGCTATGAGAGACGCTTCAACAATCAAAAGAAAACAAAACCGACCCAAAGAAAGAAACCTATATATATATATAAATTGCTATGACTTGTCCAGTAAAAGAAGCTAAAATCATGTCCATTATAGTTTACATCACCTCATACCAAATTTGCTCTAAATTACGTACATCTTCATTTCAACTTGAATTCCCTCAATTCAATACGAATCATTCATCATGCCAGTAGAAAGTCTCGAGTAGAATCTGGACTTGCAAGAAGATCAAAAGGTTTGCCTATGGTGTCTTTCAAAATAGTGATTTGGCCTTCTTTCAAGAGTATATCTTCGTCGAGGGTCTCTATCTTCTTTTTCAACATATTTATCTCAGAATTCAGTAACATGTTCTTCTCACTATATTGCTTAATCTCCTCCCACATTAAGTCCCTCTCTTCAGATACTTTTGGTAGTATACCCCCTGCAATTGTCAGTTCTTTCTTGCATTCTTGCAAATCAGTTCGAAGTTGATTAATAATATCATCCTTCTTCATCATCTGCAAACAAGGAGAAAAATTAACATGGAACCAATAGCAGATAACTGAGGGCAATGTTTCCGAAATTTGAAAGGCAAAAGGGGTCACATTAAATTTTTGCTTAATTACAGAATATGCAAAAAATAAAATAAAAAATCCAAGTGGGTTAATTGTTATGAACTCTCTAGACCTTCTATCTACAGTTTCACTTTTACTCAGAGAACACAATATCAAGATTCTAAGATTTCACTTGTAAAACAAGTTTGCTTCTTAATCTAACTGAATTTGTATCTGGTCTTTCAAATGATTGCTATATCTGTTAGCAGAACTGCAGAAGCACATCATATCAGCTTAACAATGCCTATATATTTCCTACTTTGCATACGCGGAGATCAAGCAATTAACAGAATCAATTGTGTCATCTGGATTAGCATTCCACTGTACATGTCATGTAATGTAACGTATCTTTGCCAGGAATGTATAGTCCTGCTAATTCAACATAATGCTGAGAGTGTGCACAGTATATGAGACCAGTGTTCATTCCAAAAAATATTAAAGAGTTTGGACAGAAATGAGAGTACTCAATATTTTATTAAATATTCATTTATTTCAGCGAGCCTGGTATATCTTAAGCTACTTGCAACTTCGCCTCGAATTTTGCTCAGAAGCCCATTTATGCATGGTCAACTCTGTTAACCAGAAATTGGGTTAGTTGACCAAATTGGAATAAAATATGCTTGGGCCTTATGATGTTCCTCAAAAGCTATGAAGACCCATTCCTTTTGGGCCTTATGACATCCCCCAATGCTATATAGATCCAATATTTTTGGGCCTTGAAATGTTTTTTAACCTCTGTGAATTATGGGATAAATTTTTTAGCTGAGCTAATCGTACCTTTGCATCACAATTACTTCTTTTTTCATTTTTTGGTATTATATGGAGGACGAAATCTGCTACGTAGTTATACAGGCTATGAATCATATAATTCTCTCTGTCATGTCGTCAAAAGTGTGATTGTCAAGTTACCTGTCACTTCAAGGGGATTTAGATAAATTGTTTTCATACTGGGAGTGTTTAAAGATCTAAGCACGTGAAGTTCACAAGTTCTGCTGCCGCTATGCATCGTTTCCTCCATTTAATCCATCTCTGCCATTTTCTTATTTACATGTTTATAATAATTCTGTCAGATATAATATTTGCACATGAAGACCTTTACAACGGATCAAAATGCAATCAAATAACAGATGAAACCATAAACAACACTATAAAGAATAAGATAAGCTCATAGATGAGAACATATAATGTTGCCTGTTGCAGAAGAAATAATAGTAGTTTGAACATACCTGAATTTCAAGATCTTTCATCTTGTGGTTTACACAAGAAAAATTATCCAATGCATTTTGCACTTCGCATTTGAGTATGTCGTTACCTCTGACCGCTGCAGCCAGCTCAGCTTGAAGTTGCTCCATATCGAGCTCTTTGGAATAAAGCTTCTCACGCAACAAACTTGTCAATAAGGTCTCTGCTTTTAACTCGGATTGGATTATCTCCTACGCAAGATATACAAATACTTACAAATGGTATTGAAAACAAAACAAACTAGAGCGAAAATTAAGCCCTGTTTGATGCCCATCGAAAAACAGTTCTTTTTTTTTTATAGAGAAATGAGTTTTGGAATAGTGGTTTTTTTGGAGAACATGTGGTTAAAAAGTATGGAATAAGTTTTAGGTTTACGTGCAAAATATTTATTGTGAGATGTGGTTGAAAATAAATTTTAGACAAAAAAAAAAAAAGAGTATTTGAAGAATGGTAGACAAAGGGACTAAATTTAAGTGTGGGACAAAATTAAAAAACAAAGGAATCAATAAACCTCTGATTTTCGATCATCTAGTTTACATGACTCATCATCTAGTCTGGATGATTGAGTTTCCAGGGTAGCTGGGCCAAGTGTGTCATGCAACTTCGTGGATTTTGCATTCAGCACACTGGAGACAGTCTGCACACTCCTTGTCAAGTTATCATTGGCCCGCTCAAAACCTTGAAGCTTCACTTCACATTCAAGAATAAATTGGCAATCTAAACCTGTCCCAGATCCATGTCCACTTTTCAGTGTGCGTCTTTCATTGGCTTTTATATATTCAAGTAACTTCTTAGAAAGTTGGCTGTTCTCCATAAGAGACGGAAGCACTTGATTTAGCAAGCAGCTAATTCGATTCTGTAGTTCTTGATCTAACTTAAAAGTTAAAGTTGCGCCATCTTTCCCACCGTTTCTCAGACGATTCAGTAGATCTATGTTCTCACGCCTAAGTGAATCAACTTCAAGCCTGTAAGATTCCACCTCCTTTCTCAGGGCATGCTCCACTCCAGTCAATCTCATATGTTCCACTTGCAGCTTTGCAAACTCGAAATCACAGTTCTCTAAAGAAATTTTCTTTCGAAGATCTTCACAAAGCCCCCGCAATCCATCGATTGTTTTCTCTTGATCTCTACAGGTCCTTTGCAGTCTACTGATGGATCTGTGCATATCCTTGCACTCAACAACTTTCGCCTCATAGTTTCTTCGAAAGCAATCTCGATCTTCTTCTGCTGCTCTAAATTTGTCTTGCAGTTCAATAAGATTTTTCTGTAAATATTGCTTTTCCTCTCTAGCTTCATTGACTTGAGTTGTTATGCTTTCAAGCTGTTTCTCTGAATTAGTAATTCTGGTTCTAGTATCCATTTCCCTTTCACTGAAGGAAGATACTTCCCTTTGAAGGGAAACATTTTGCTCTGCGAGCTCCCTAACCCTCTCTCGAAGCCTTTGCTCTTCAGACTGATATTTTTCAAGTTTGTGGGACCACTCAATTGATCTCCTGTCCAATTCCTTTTCAAGTGCCAACTGCAACTCATGCTTTTCCTTCTCCAATCTCCGGGTCTGTGTGCTTGACTCTTCCCTTGCTAGTTTGAGCTCTTCCCTAAGTAAGGCCTTTTCAGCAATCCGGTCCTGTAGGACAGCTGAAACCTCTATGGCCATTTTTACCTTTTCCTCTGTTAGGCTTTTAATTGTCTGAATCAACACTGGAACATTGCACCCTCTTACCTGAAAGAAGTTTTCCTGCTCAAGTTCTTCTGAAAGGAATGCAGCACGGTCATCAGCTTCCTTGAATTTTCTAAAAAGTTCAATATCTGTATCGTCAATAGCCTCGAAATTTAGTGCAAACCCATCTTTACCACTGAAAGAAGTCTCTTTCTCTGAGAATCCTAAAGTTTCTTCATGATGGCATCCATCAGTAGCCTCAGGATGCCCATGTGGTGTGCAGTTTTTTGTAGAAACTTCATCAGAATACGCACTGGAACTTTCGTTGAAGGTTCTGCTATAGATATCTTCAATAGTGATTGGGGTCTCCGAGTCATATTCTTTTGACCTAATCTTAGACAAAACTCGAGATTGGGTAAGTCTCTCGACCACATGCTTTGCAAGTTTTCTAGGGGATTCACGGCAAAAGCCATTCTCCTCCCAATCTCCAGATGACAACTGAAGCTGAGATACTTTTGCTTCTCTGAAGGATTGAGACTTAGGTTTCTGCTTCCTGCCATCATTTGGTGAAATAGGTGCAGTACATTGAACTCTTGGAGGCCGCATTCTCCCAGAGTTGCCATTGTCATGATTTCTAGTCGAAAAATGGGTCATTGAAGCACTTGTATCCATCTGTTGTTCTCCATCGATGTAACGATCCAAAACTTTATTTGATACATTACTGGAGCCATATGAAGAGGCCTCAAATATGTCAGAATGTTCTTGCATTGCAACACTATCTGATTTCCCCACTCTCTGCTCATTTCGAACCATACCCAGTTCAAAAAAATTTGTCCTGGATTTTCTCTCAGGAGTTGGAGTAAGACAACTGAATAATAAAAATTGCAACAATCAAGGCCAAAAGGAAAAATGTTTACACTGCCACGGCTTGGAAAACAAATACCACTTAAAGTCATGATAACAGCGTTACAAATTGCTTACCGGGTGGAATGTTGACCAGATTGTTTGTGTGAATTACTGGTACTACGAGGTGAGCCACCTTGATCGGCAAAATTTCCATAGTGTAGGGCTCCAGATGAATATGAAAGGCTTCTTCTAAGACAAGGAGCAGTACCAAAAACCTGATTTTCCGAGCCCTGTTTTTCTTTTCTGGGCTTGTTGATACTTTCTCTTGGTCTCTCCCAGTAGACCTGCTTATCTGTTGATGGTGGTGAGACTTGATTACTGTTTTTGCCGCTAGATGCATTTGATCTAAATGAAAAAAGCTTCTTCATGTCTTCAGCTCCAACCACTAATATTTATCATGAGAATTGTCAGTAGATCTATATAGAAGAAAATATAGGAACATTTACATAGATTGCTATGTGCAACATATTATACCACATGCAAATCACATCATTAAAACAAAATAGCTCCACGAACTTCCATATAGATCAAGAAAACACCAGTTGTAGGCCAGAAGATATACATATGAGAAGCACAACCAGAAACATACAGGAGTACCCTAAAAAAACATCATTTTCATCAGTTATATAGTTTCAGGACAAGGAGACATTGTTGCAAGCAGCAATGTAAATTTCAAGTTCTCATAACCTATTAGTATACAATATTTCTTACTTGAATCTGAACTGCACCATGAAGCAACAGAGAAAATGCAGAAGATATTATAATCTCCAAACCCAGCAAAACATAAAACAATTAAACTGGAAGGTGCAATAAAAATAGGCTTAAACAGCTTCATATGTTCACAACCTGTAACTCCCTGCTACTACAGTAGTAACAGTACAATATGTAAGCTAAAAAACTGAAAAGCATAGTTCTAAATAATTAATTAATTTCTCTGCAAGTGCAGCATTGATTTGAGTGACCTTTACCTTTACCAGGAATCATGAGACTCCTCTTGTACACAAGTATAATTAATCTCTCACTCATGATTAGAAAAGCATGTGTGTTATAAGTTGTTATTAAGGTCAAGATGATTCATGGGGCTTAAAGACCATCCTACCCTCAATTCTTCACATCAACCTTAGTCTTTATACACTAAAACGCCACCTAAACTTTTTCAAGAGTGACGAACTTAAAAACATGTTTTCCTGGAAAGTAGCTTTTAAGCATGACCAAACATCTTGCTCGTGAACATGTTAATTAACACAACAAGATCTGCAGCTTTGCATAGAAGAAATGAAAATATAAAACTCTTTCCATTTCAAAAAAAAAAAAAACGTACAAACCAAGAAAGATTAAGAAAATAACTGTAAATTGAAAACCCATTTCAGATTCCAGAATATAATCTCTCTTAAAATTTATCCAACTCCAGAGCAAAATCACATTTCTAAAACCCTACAGAAATTGCATTAAAGAGAAAAGAAAAACAAAGATTACAATAGAGACTCACAAAATCATTAGCCGTACCAAAAACAAAAATGAAAAATTAAATCCCAAGATTGTCTTCAAGAGAAGAAGAAATTGCGTTTTTTCTTGAAATTGTCGAACTCCAGTATCTTTATCAAACTCTAAAAAAACACATTAAATTAATGAAAAAAGTTTTAAAAATAAAAACTCACAAATTGCTACTTTTTCAGTTTTTCTCTCCCCAGCGATAAGCAACGAAGTGACCGTTAGAGACTATTATTTCTGAGGTATATGAAGGATAGACACAGCAAAACCAAACTTATCTGATTAATATTTCAAATATCTAATTTAATGAATCGAATTAAATTATCATTTTCAAAGTAAATAAATTCAACGATACAGGCTGTACACCAAATACAAGTCTAAATATATTCAAACAATTTCAAATTCAAAAAAAGAAAAAATAAGAAGAACTTCCAATTAACGTATCCCGGAATCCAAGGTACACCGCATGTATCAAATTTACAGACAAAATCACCATCAATAAATTTCGATGTAATTACACATATTTCCATATATACACATAATTACGTATATACACATAGAGAGAGCATATAGAGTGAGTGAGAGAGAGTGAGCAACCTCAAATGGCGGCTGATTAATGTGAAATTTGTTGGCTGAAATTTCGAGAAATTGGAAAGAACGAAGTCATAGAGAGAGAAGGAAAAAAAAACAAAGCGTTTCCTTTTTGTGTTGAACTCGAGGGCACTCACTGAGTGCATAATTAGAGTAAGAGAATTAATGAAAATGATAGGGGTAAATTTGTCAAACGATAAAAGTTTAAAATTTCGATGCCGCGTATAAGGCGGAAGTTTTTGCCTTTCTTTGTGCGTGTGGGCCACGGCCTCAAAACATTTTTTCTTGCTGGGTCACCGATCTTTGAGCCCTGTGGCGATAAGATCTCGAGCCTTCTATTTGTGACACCTCAGGTCCCCAACTTACGGAAAAACTATGCTACCGCATCCTTAGCTGATGAAAAAGGTCAAATGTTCAAAATTTAGGGCATGTTTGCCCCCTATTTTGAAAGAAGAAATAGAATTTTGAATAGTATTTTATGGAGAATGTGATTGAAAAATAAAGTAATTTTATTGGTTTGTATGTAAAATATTTTATTGAGTAAATATGTGATGAAAATTGTTTACTGTAGCAAACAATGTTTGAGAAAATGAATGAAAAACAAGGACTTAATTTTGTAGAAAACAACTATCGAACCCTTAGTTTAAATTGATTGTGCTACATGTACATAACAGATTTACATAATAATTTAAACACATGATGTTGTGAGATATAATTGGATCAAAATTTCTTCAACCAAATAAAAAAAATTCCTCACTCTATTTTGACATTTCGTCGATATAGAAAACATTATGTAAGTGCTTCAGTTTAAATAATGGTTAATGCCCTGAGTACGGGGCTTCTTCTTACCGAGGCCTTACAGGCCACTCACATGTGGGGCGGACCCCACATGTATTAAAAAAAAATTGCCGACCCCACCTGCTGTGTGTGGCCGGGCAGGGACCTCCAATCACTGCTCTTAAATAATATATAAGGAAAAGAAAAATAATAAGAAAATTAAATTATAACTACTTAAACATAGTCTACACTGTGTGTGGATAATTTTAAAAATGCTCTAAATTAATTCATAAGGATGTATTTATCTTAGGGTCCGTTTGATTGGAAATGTCGAAAATTGATGGAAAGAAAATGAATTCCAGTTAATTGAATTGTCTAGAAATTGTTTTCTTGAGAATTGTAATTAATTGTGTTTGATTTGTATAATTTTTCACCTGAAAAATGTTGAAAGTTTGGTGGTCATTTGACTTTATTTTTTATGAAAATTGTCCATAAAAGTGATAATTTTATCTACCATTGGATCTAGAATTTGTTTCAATTGTAAAAAAAATTAAAATTAAAAAAATTATCATACCAAATATCATTCGTTTAGCTTTATTTCGCATAAAAATTGTCAATAAAAGTGATAATTTTTTTTACAATTGTGTCTAGAATGTTTTTCAATTGCTAAAAGAAAAAAAACTGTAAAATAGATTCCACCAAAACTTGCAAAAAATATTTTCCTTAAAAGTCGGGAATGAGGCGCTTGAGAGAGTTAGAGGGAAAACTAATTCCAGATCGAATTGGTGCTGTCAAACACTACAATTTGTGGAAAGTGGAAAAACTTTTCCAATTTCTAAGTAAAATTACTTGTATCAAACAGGGCCTTATGCCATTTCTTTTTCTTTCTTCTTAAAAAAAAATTATAATAGGTTGTCTATATCCTTTTGAGTTAATAGCTTATTAAACCGACGATCAATGTCTACTTTGATTGCTTGTTACTTACAACATGCATTTTCAAAACTAATAACAATGAAATTCCTATAGAACGGTGGTCTTTTAATTAATATTGACATTTATTATTCGTGATGTGATGTTGACGTCAATAATACGCAAAGAGACAGAGGCAATGGTGGTAGGGTGGATTAGGTTCGGTTGGGAAGAAAATGTTAATTAAAATAAGGATGTAGTGGTTATTTTAAACAAAGGTAAGGACGCAGTGGTTATTTTAAACAAGATTTGACTTTTTAATATTCAAAATATAATGATATTAGCACACTTTTCGTTGGTTATGAACTAGGAGCGCTGCAAGGTCAAAAGTTGGGAGCCCATGTTGGAATATTCCCAATTAATATAGGGTCGATAGGATTAATCATCTTTGTCAGAACTATTCATTGTCAGAAGTTTAATAGACCCTCACATGGGTGGGCCCTACGTGAATAAAAAATGAAACAAAAAAACAAAAAACAACCCGCCCCCTACCTTTTGAGTGTTGGTAAATATTCTGTAATTTTTTTTTCTATAATTCTAGCAGTGTTCGAGTCAATAACATAGCTATTTCTTTCCTTGGTCTCCTTTTAAAGGATCGCATTCCTAATTCGGTAGGGGCGAAAGGATTTGCTTCTCCCAGCTTGGCAAATCGCATCCACACACGACATAAACAGAATTTAAGAAGTTTATATCATGGACCATGATATACGACTCTTGTTGTTACCAGATTAATTTAAATTTCTCCTTATTTTATTTTTTATGCTTCCTANAGTCAATAACATAGCTATTTCTTTCCGTGGTCTCCTTTTAAAGGATCGCATTCCTAATTCGGTAGGGGCGAAAGGATTTGCTTCTCCCAGCTTGGCAAATCGCATCCACACACGACATAAACAGAATTTAAGAAGTTTATATCATGGACCATGATATACGACTCTTGTTGTTACCAGATTAATTTAAATTTCTCCTTATTTTATTTTTTATGCTTCCTAGTCTTAGAGATAAAATACATTTATCTAAAATTTGGAAGCTAAAATCACACATATATCTGGTAATGTGACGCTTGGCTTAGTAATGTATTTATATATTGTTAATAACTTATAATAGTCTCCATGTTCCATAAGAATGCTTCATTTGACTTTGTTTAAAGAGTTTCAAGGCCATGGCAAAATGACATAGGCGGACGAAATAATTTGGGATCTTTTAAAAAATAATTGTAAAATAAATTTAAATGAAA
>CAIGRH010085001.1:0-12043 GCA_903798295.1 Fraxinus nigra
GATGCATCTCTAAATATTACAATTAATTTGGAAGATATCGAAGAGGAGGAAGTTGTCGAGGTTAAAAGGTTGAAAAAAGAGTCTAGGACAACTTGAAGAAGACACAAGACTACACATGCCGCTTTATTACAAAGATGTCTCTTGTGGGTCAATGTTATCTGCTAAGAATAGAATAGAATAAAATGTTATTCGAACAAATTTAGGCGTACATTGATTGTGAGAATGAGGGAAACACACGTACATATCTGCATAACAGTTGCCGGAATGCAATTTTTTTATTTTTTTATTTTTGGTGGGAGGGCAATCGAGTTATTTTCCTACCCTTCATATGAAGGAGCATTATTTCAGTTATGAATGGTCTGAATTCACACAGTCGGGGTGCTCATGTTTCTTATTTTCTTCATATTCTTTATAATTCGGATCATTTGAACAAAACATCGACGCACAAAGCTTTATATTGTGAATTTTTAATATAAGATTAGCAAACTAATGGAGGTTGACACAAAAGTTTAGTACAACCAATACACACCCCTCTAATCTAAAAAATTAGCCGACTAAAACTAAAGAAGCGTACGATTTTATTGAAATATATATATATATATAAAAGTCTTAAATAGAAACATATTATAAAACCGTAAAATTTGAAGAATTTTATCGATGTATTCACTACATATCCTCGTACTACTTTAAAAAAAAAACATGTATTGTATCGTGTGGTATCCATGTTCGTCCTTAGGTTCAAAGGACTCGACCATCAAGTCAATCAAAATTTCTACACTCCGTTATTCCAATTCAATTTTCAATCCACTATAAATACATCTAAAGAAGAATATAGCATCGATTAGCAAAACTGAAAAATGCTCCTCGAATGAAATAAAATTTTAGAACAATTATTCAATTTTGCTGATTATAAATGCTCCGGCTGTGAAAAATATACTTGGATAAAATTACAGTTTCTCAAACATATACTTGCATAATATACACTATTAGAAGAACATTAAAAGGCAACAGCCAAAACACTTGAGAAAGATAAAGCAATGGCTCCTATTTACTGGAGCTTCTAAAAGCAATACTGTAATTTTTGTATATAAATATGCATGCGTGTGGGTATGCAAAATACAAAGCTCATGTCACTAGAATACCAACTCTCTATCGCACCTGATCCAAAAGTAGGAGCCACGTCTGGAAAGAAAACAGGATGGAGATTAGAGAATCGTTAAATCCGCGTGTTCTTGACAAACTTGGTCCAATGCATTCTTCCAATCAGTAAATATCAACAGTAGGATAAAGACCCAGAACTGAATTGCGTTCACCACCACTAGAATCTGGATTACAATAGAATGGCGAGTGCAGCTCCCCAGAATGTGATGACGAGCGGGACTTGGGATTTTTGGGAGAAGCAGTATATGATTAGCTTGAACCACTGGTTGAACAATAAGACGACGATGATGGAAGACCATTGATCTTTGGCAGGCCAGTTGGGTCTGTATTTAAGCTGTAGCCCCTCTCAGTCATCTCAGCTTCAAGCGGTAATTCATCCAGTGTCTACATACTAGAGAAGTCAGTTCACTGAAACCACTACAACTTTCAAGATATGAAGCAGCTGCTTAAAGAATTTTACAGAATGATTTAAGATTAAACAGATCGTATGTTCAAGACAAGATAAACATATGTTATTGCATATCTTCGGTCAATTAAATGGAGTCAACACTAAAATAATTAAAGATGCACTTGAGGAAAATTCTTAGCGGGAAATCAACCGAAAAGAAGAAAAACCTATGACCAACCATGTTGATTCCCACAGAAAATAATCATGTCCAACTTCCAGAAAGAACCTAGATAATAATGTCTGTAAATATCTGCCATTTGTATGCTCACTCCATATATATAGGAACAAATGGCAGAGCCAGAACATTTCTCTTCCATTAAAGATTAGGAATCACTAACTCACCCGGAAAGCTTGCTGCAAAACACGGAGTCTCTCTCGGGTACGCTTTCTCTTCAAGGATACATCATCAGGTTCCTGTAACATCTCTTCGAAAAGGTTTTCTCTGCTCAAACATAACAATAACATACAAGCATCACTATTTATAAAAACAAGAGATTTCTAGCAAACAACCAGCTAGCTGTTGCCTTGTTCAACCCAAGCCAAATAACTAATCTCCTTCCAGAAGTTAACAACAGTTGGAACATAAACACCATATTTAAACCAAATGCCGAAACCCCATCCAGCAAAGCTACTTTTCCTGGCAAAAGTTACAACCATAACCCAACTCTTAAGAGGTAACCAAGTGTTTCTTTTCTAACACTACATTTGGATTGGGAAAAAAGGGTTCTTTTGTGCCTTTCAGGCGATCAAGAGATAAGGGTCCGTTTGATTGGAAATGTGGAAAATTGGTGGAAAGAAAATGAAATTCAGGGAATTGAATTGCCTATAAATTGTTTTATTAGGAATTGTAATTAATTGTGTTTGATTTGTATAATTTTCCACCTGAATAATGTTGAAAGTTTGGTGTCCGTTTAGCTTTGTTTTTCATGAAAATTGTCCATAAAAGTGATAATTTTTTCTACCATTGGATCTAGAATTTGTTCCAATTCTGAAAAAAAAATTTAATTAAAAAAATTAACATACCGAATACCATTCGTTTGATTTTGTTTTGCATAGAAATTGTAATAAATGTGATAATTTTTTTTACCATTGTGTCAAGAATGTTTTTCAATTGCCAGAAAAAAAAACCTGGAAAACACCAAAACTTGAAGAAAACATTTTCTTTTAAAAGCCGGAAATGAGGCAAGTGTTGAGGGAAAACTAATTCCAGGTCAAATTGGTGCTGTCAAACACTACAATTTTTGGAAAGTGGAAAAACTTTTCCAATTTCCAAAGAAAATTGCTTGTATCAAACCGGGCATAAAGAAATGGTCAATATATTTAAGAAATTACATGTTTACAAAACAGTCTCAACTCTTAATATTTCATTCTATCCGGAATGATTGGGTTCTGCTTTTGTTTGGTTACCACAATAGATTAAAAGAAAATAAAGAGAAAAATATTTCACCTATGCCCACAAACTGTTTTCCTTGAGTTCGTTTATTCCTGCCACATATTTTCCACTTGAATTTATTTCTTCCTATCTCTTATCATTTTGGGAAATGGGAGTTTCAATTTCATGAGTTAAGGATTTGGCTAGTTCTCCCATCAAAATAATAAAATACTTAAAATGGAACATACCTGTAAAGCTTTTTGATGAAAACATTGTGTAGCTCTCGTTTCATATGGTTTACCTGGGAAGTTGATCAATCATGGATATAGAACTACAAGCATATGTTGAGTTTTTTTGTACTAGAAAAAATCATAGCAAATTCATGAAATATTAATGACAATATCACATGCAGAAATACCCCACAAAAGAAATGAAGGGGAGACAGGCTGGAATGAAAGTTACACAAACGTCAACGTGTTGTATAGGAGGTTTTTTCCCAAATTTAAGGTTGCCAACGCTATATAAAGGTCTTTGAGATCAAGATGTGGATAAGTAATCAAAAGTATACGATCTACTAACAAGTACCAATAAAAAACATGTTAAAAAACTCTAACACGATAATCTGACAAATGCACAACTTCTTCATAATTATGACTTGCATAATGAACTATTGAAAAGTTTGCAACCTGAGAGTAAAATTCACGGCATTTACTATTGAAGCAACAGAAAAACATAATGACATAATTTATAGAACTGATAGCCAATTACCAGAAAATGCATAATTGCTTTAGGTACAGAATCCTCGATGTTCTTCCGAACAATGTCATAATATGACATTAATAATAACTTTGTAATGGCAATCTCAATGGCCTCGTAATCATTGGTCTCTGAGGGCTTCAGGAAGCTTGGGGGCTTCAACAAGAATAACATGAAAACTGCTTAGGACAATGTGCAAGGCAGATTTCAAGTTTGGAACATTAGTAATCAAAGAAAATGGAGAGTAACCCATGTCTATACCTCGCTCAAGTGAATCAATGAAACAGAATGCTCCATACTCTGAACAGGTTCACTAACTGGCTCGATATTTGAATTTTCTTTAACAGATGTTCGATTACCAGAGCCTCCAAAAATTGATGATATTCTCCAAGTTGCAGAAGCACCATTTCCTGATTAAATCATATATTATGCCAATATTAGACTTCATAATAGTTGTTACCTACTAGTTATTCCTAGAATAACACGGCAAGCTACTTGTCCACGAATACAAGTGGGAGAAAAGGCCATGCCAGATAAAGCACTTGCAGAAGGACCAGTAATATTTACTGACTACTGACTTCATTTTATGTAATCATGTTAATAATCACATTAATAGCAAATTTGCTGAAGAAGTTCTCACTTCCATCATGAAAAGCAAAGCATTTGGTAGAAAATTAGGAAAAAAAATGATTCAAAGTCCGATATTGGAATCTTCCTTGGATATTGATTGAACAGAAAAGCCTATAAAGTTTTCAACACACAAGCACACAAAAGTTGTAAATTCCTAAAGAAAAAATTCATTTTCTCAGCTATATTAATCATGGAGACACGACTATCAAACTCACACAAGCACACAAAAGTTGTAAATTCCTAAAGAAAATGCAGATTTTTTTTTATAGCACATGAGTCACTCACACAATCATAAAGAAAAACTTAATAAACTATCCATGTACACAACACATACGCCAATCCATATTCCAAGTATTATATAAAGATTAAAGAATATTACATTTCTTCTCCAATAAAAAAAAGAATACCAGATGGGGCAGTTTTCTCAACATCTGTCACAGGTCGAACACCCTGTTTTTCATGCAAAGCATGACAACAAAAACAATTATTCTTTCTAATAATTTCACAAATTCATGTTCTTGGAAATTGAACAACATAACAACTCAACAAGATGTGTGATGTTAGTGAATAGCCTACCTGCTCAGGAAGATTTCCATTCACAGGCCTTGCAAGAGTTGCACGAGATTTTGCAATTCTTTCGGAGTTCAGTGATTTCTCTGAATCTCCTGCATCCTGGTTGATAAATGCAAATAAAAAAAAAATAGGGAAAGGATAAAATAAATAGAGGCTGAATCTTCTCATATTATTCGTCCAATTCAAGGGTTATTTATACAAGTATAATCCAATCTATAGAAGGAAAAGGTAAAAGAAAATATTAATTCCTAGATAGCCTAGGATATAAGCTAGCTAAGAATATTTCTATAACCTCCTATTCTAAATCAGACGTATATAATGGGAACACATAGAGATGCAAATCAATCACTACAACAAAGCATATATTTACCTTCTGCCTAGCAATAGGGGCAGCAACCCTGGAGGTCATCTGTTGTGCCACCTCTACAGCTTTCCTACCACCAATGAAATTTGGGTGGGAAGTATTTATGTAATCCATCTGAAACCAAAACAAGTAGATTCAAGCAATCTACATATGCTAAAGGGAAAAATGACATAAACCAACAATACTGCAAAACAATGGTAATAAATGAGCCAAATTATAGGTCAAGCTTAAAAAAATTGTACAAAAGATAAACGAAGGACATCAACTCACACAATGAGCCAAAAGATTTGATGAACAAATTTAAATCTACTTTCTTAGTTTTTTTTTATCGAAATTGTAAAAGATTCAATTCCCCCTTTTGTGCATATCATGTTAGACAATAACAATGAAAATTCAGAAAGGATAAACTGTAATTACAGTTCCATATTCATACATAAAGCAAGTCATATTTTCTATTTGACTCTGATTTCTGTAATAAACATTAACAACAAATTTATTTATATGTTGCTGGCTGCACATGATAAATTTCAGCTAATATGGTCCGGATTAGGCCTTCACGATACAAAAGCTCTACAGAAAAGAATGTAACAGACTCTGGAAGCCCATTCAACGCGTTGTTTCTCAATCATACATGTATTAGCAGTCTAAAAACTAATCAAATTCAGGCTCCACACCAATAAAAGGTTAAAAATTATGAAGGAATAAAAGGCCCTGATCCTTTGTCTTTTACAATGTCAATACAGTTGAAACTTGTGGACAGTGCTGCAAAAATTAAAAAGAGAAAGAAAAAAAATAACAATGCAATGGCATTAACAAAGTTCCAAAATACGACAGCTAAGAAAGACACCTAGAACTTACGTTTAAACAAAGCTTTTGATAAAAGTTTTTAACATATTTTGATAAAAAAATGATAAAATGTGTAGTTGAAAATTTGATGACAGTTGTGAACTTACGCTTAACTTTGAATGTCGCTCTGTTCTCGAATCTTTTCAGATTGAGTACAGGATCTCGATATTGAGAAATGTGTGTTTGAGACTGTATGCAAATTGTGCATCTATGGATAAGAACGTTGATGTTGATGTTGATGTTGATGTTGAATCTGCTCTCATTATGTAAATGGTCTCACTTGAGTCAACATATTAATAAAGATTTACTTGCTGGAAAAAGTAGTCTAAAAATACATACATTATTGTGTAAGAACAGCAAAATGTGAGACGATGTGAGGCAAGAAATGAATGGGAGACACTGATAGATCCGTTGCATATTTGAAACACAAACCTAAATGCGAGGGCAAAAATGTGCACACAAAGAAGACTGATTAAGATTGAAGGGTGGGCGGGGTGGGTGTGAAGGCTATAGTTTCCAGAAATCATCAAAAGAATAACAGGAATCATAGAATCACCAAAATGATTGGAAGTGGACTCATCTAACTATGAAACTCAAAGAAAGAGTGAATCCACATTGATCCTATCACTTATAGATCTATTTGATATTGGAGCAATATTAAAACATGAGAAGCTACATGAAAATTTTGATTATCTGTGCACAAGTATACCTCCATTTCAATAATGTGTCTTATCATAGTCTCTGATGGCTCAAGGCTTTCTTGTAAACAGTTTCCTATAACCTCATCCATGCGCTTTCTTAGGACAGGAAACCTCTGCAATTCATTCAACATACAACGATGGCTCATCTGAAAGAAATCATTCAGGTTAATGTCCAGACACTAAGATGTAATTCACCCATGAGATTCTAGAAATTTGTCAAAAAATCAAGTACCTTTACTAGCTCATCATAAATAAACCGAGCACATTGAAGACTCGGATCCAACAAACGAGCTATTTGTCTTCTAACAAGAACTTCAAATGGAACCTGCATGTTTAGTTTTGGATTCACTTTCATGCTAACTGTTCTTGAAAGGCCAAAATACTAAAGGATAAATCATTCAGATTATTTTAAAGATCAAAGATTACATAGCAAAATGAGAACATACATATGGTACAAACAATGCAGATTTAAGACCAGTTGCATTTTGGATGGCAGTATGGATGTCATCATCAGTTAAACCCTCACATGGATCTACCTCCTGCATATAAAATTCATATTTGGTAAAACTTAATATTTACCAATGTTGTATAGCTAAGACTGAAAAGCACAGGCAAACAAGAGAAAGAAGACGGGAAGAAGAAACAACTATCTCGCCAAGAAATTATTCTGTTTCCTTGCAAAATAAAGTCCCCCAGGGCCCAGATCACCTTTTTACTTCCATTTGTACATGTATCCTCATTTCTTCAGGGAAGAACACTATCTCCATTTTGGTAGAAGTTGAATAAAAACAATGTATGGAGTGCTGAAAGGTTACTTTGACCAAAAAGGACAAAAGGCAGAAAAGTAAAATAAAAAACTCAAATCACTTTCACTTGAATATCTGTTTTGGAAAAATCTAAGATTTCATGATAAATGTCCTGAACATTCACAACAATGATTCATACCTCCAAGCTCTTCACGAATATATTCTGGAAGATGTAGTGGATTCTTGCTCCACCAGACAGTTCGGAAGTTGAAATTTCTTCATCTTTTCCTTCTATCAACGAAGAGAATGCTGTTTCCAACAAAGAAAACCGAAACGCCATTATTAAGGCCTGGCATTGACTAAAATCCTTTAGAGGGATGTGGTATCCAGTGAATGTGCATTGGAAACTTCAGCAACGAATCAATCAAATAAGAAATACATTTAACTGGAACCATAATATTCTCAGGGAGGGAGGGAGAGAGGATGAGGTCATATACCTTCGGAGTATTTTGAAAGAATGTTCAGTAGCAATGCTCCCTGACCAGCCTGTGCATCACAAAAATGTAAGAGAGATCAATAATCAAGATTCAAAATAGTTCTTTTTTTGAAAATGTGGGACCAGATCATTATATGAATTGCTGGCATTTGCAATTGCTAATATTTGTGTATTTTGGGAAATGAATTGATGAGGGAAGGAAAAGGTATAGCGAGAGTTATGAACTATTTATCACCCTCATGGTCTGTCCCTGTAAAAAAGGTTTTTCATTTTGAAAATGCCGAACGCAAAGGATTGAACCAAATAAATGAGGTTATCTGCTATTATATGAATTCCAGAATTATATCATCCGTCAAGATATTAGAACAAACTTTTGATTCGGAAATCTCTCCATAGCTAGCATGCTCCTTTGCAACAGAAACCAGTTCAGCACTAATTCGTGACTTCAATACAGGAAGAACTGTCTTGATGTGTCGTATCAGAATCTGCAGAACAAGCAGCAAACTTCAGTTTTTGTTTGTCACATTTTTCTGATGAAGCATAATATTGACAGAGAGAATAATGAGGGAAAGCTTGTATCCCATTACCTCACAAACTAACAAAATAATAATAAAAAATTAAACGCTTGTGAAAATGCAACAGTGACCACAAGCAAGTAAAAACCGCTTCACATCACAATAAAGTTTTGTTGCATTGAGATGTTACCGAGAGCAACTTATACAGAAAAATGGGTATAAAAGACTTGAGTCCAAGACTGCATTCTACTGCTTGTATACACACCTCCAAGGCATATATATGCATGTGAGTGTACCATGCAGCCAAAGATATGCACATGAACAGAATGGTATCTGGGTATGTGGGAGTAGGTAGGCAAAATATGCAATAGTGGCATGCATGTGATGTGTCAAACAAGGGCCATGTATTTTTGAAGATATGTTACAAGAAAATAATTGCAACTTAGGGTGTGTTTGAGCCACATTATTTTGGAAAAATGTATTCTGGAATAGTAAATTGATGAAGATTGTGTGGTTGAAAAAGAAAGAAAAATTATTGATGTGATGGAAAATATTATTTTATTGAAGAATGTGAGGTTGAAAATGAGTAGAAGAATGAGAATGAAAATTTTAATGTGTACCAAACAATTGTGTGGTTGAAAAAGAAAGAAAAATTATTGATGTGATGGAAAATATTATTTTATTGAAGAATGTGAGGTTGAAAATGAGTAGAAGAATGAGAATGAAAATTTTAATGTGTACCAAACGGGGGCTTAGTCTCAAAATATCTACCTGGTTTAACTTCTTTGCCAACTGAGGAACCCCACAACGATCTGCAAGATCCCGATATGCCTATAAAATGAAATTTAATGACCAGACTGACGAGCCAAAGACAATCAAGATACGAGTTAATAATGAAAATGATTAAGGTCATACCGGATGACTATGAAAGAACTTTTCCTCAGCTATAAGAGCGTCCTTTATACTACGGTTCATCTGAATATCCTGTTTATGGAAGGTACGCCCCAACTAGTAAGGAATATACAGACATAACATGATCTCAAAATAACCAATAACCACTGCAACCAAATATGATACATCTACATTAGTTTTCTAGTCAATTATGGTTTTTAAAGTATTTGTAAATTTCCCCAATGCCATTGAACATGTCCCCTTGGGTTCCTGAACATCTTTGTAACCTCACATCATTTTCCTTCAATATAATCCTCAAGCGGGAACTAGAAAATGACGAAATTGAAAAAAATGGTACATAAAATTCTTGGCAAGGCAAAACATCAACCTCCTTTTAATTTATATATATTTCTAAACAGTGAATCTCAATCGCAACGAACAACTGGAAATTAGGTACACAAACAGGATAGCTAAACGAAGATATGCCATGGAATTAACTGGAAGATAGGCAGCTGGGACAAATAACTTGAACTTCACCCTATTTTTTTATTGCATAAATAAATTTACCATGGAAATTTATCTGACTATAATTTATTGTCATTGATCTCGCAAACTGGAGGAATGATATTTTAATATAATAGTACAAAAGTTATCAGATTTCATGGAGCACAGAGAATTTTCATTTCTTATTGATTCTCTTCCTGTTTTTGTTTGGGAATGTGAAAGGGATAAAAAGATAACTGGATTTCAGATTTCTCCAGGTACCAAATAAAGTCTAGTTCCTCGAGCTCTCACTGTACAGCAGTGCTAATCTCAAATTTGGATTAAATTTGAGCCTGACCTTTTCATTATTTACAAACATGCAGCCTGTTAAATGTCAACTCTAGCTCCAACTAAACTTCAGAGGATATCATCATCTATTCAGCATCTAACAATCATCTACTTGGAACACATATTTGTAGCCTCAACAAATGCTAAATTCCATCATAATTGTTGAAACATCGTCACCAATTTAGCATCTTACAACTCATTTGCTTGACTAGATTTGTAGTTTGAACTAATGCTGATCTACATCGAAATCGCCAAAACATCCAAAATAAAACATAGAATGAAACAATTCATATAATGGTGATGCTGGCACCAAAACAAGCAAAATTTGAAAGATAACATAACCGGACAGACAAGTCTCAATTCTCGGGTAATCAAGCAAAAGTGAATGTACTGAGATGTAGATCACTTCAAAATAGAAAGACACAAAAAATGAGAAGATAGTTGGACAATCTTATTTGAGAAAGGCAAACACATCGTATATAATGTGTTGCAAAGGAGAAGATAATTTAACATTCTCATATTGCCATCTCTATTACCTCATCATTTGACTGTGTACAAATAGAAAGACACAAAAAAAATGCACTATCACACTGTTGTTTTATAATCTACAGATAAAGCAGGTGTCTAATGAACCAAATCAACCAGAAAGAGCACAATACAACAGCTACCATTTTTTATAGCACTCATACGGACATCATTAGTATAAAATTCCAAATTTGCAAATGAAAATTGGAGAGAATGGCAGTAACAAATGTAATAACTTGCAAACCACTAGAGTTTAGAAAGTATGACCATCACTTTGACAAGATATAATAACATGTAACTCGCATCAATATCCCATCAGTCTGAAGCTGAAAATTACCTCTTGACTACGATTCACAACACCTACATAACCAAGTTGAAGATGAACATCTTTTCCAAGTAGAATTTTGCAAGCATCAGTACCTCTATCCATGATATCCAACTGATGCAGCAACCAAGACAATGCATAGTTATGTTAAGGGAAAAATAAGAGAGCAACACAAACAACTATACTTCTTAACAAACACATTTCACCTTAGTAATTACACCAATTGTTCGAGACCCTGCCAATAGAAAATATTATTCATGAGCTACAGAATCCAAGTGCAATAACATCTTGGTAATACATTCTTTTAGGTAGATGAAGATATTAAGTGCAGAGCCTACCCCCAGGATCAGCAGTTTTAGCCAGTTGAAGAGCATCTGAGTTAGCTAAATCAGAATTTGCAGGTGTAACAGCTAATATCAAGCAACTTGGAGGTTTAATGTATAAATTTATCATTTCTCTAATACGTGTTTCGATATCAGATGGCTGATCACCAACAGGAACCTTTGTTATGCCAGGTAAATCCACCAGAGTAATATCGAGAACATTTGGTGAGAAAATCTTCAAACGAATCTGCTTGTCTGAAACGCCTTTGTTTCCTCCGGCTTCCCTCTCTGTTTCAGCCTAATAAAATTGCCAATGATCAGTTATTGATAGGGATGGCAACGGTTCGATTTGGGGTCAGTTCGGCCAAAACTATAACCGCACCACCAAATTTTTTGTTATACCTAACCACACCATAACCTCGAAAGTCGGTTCGGTTCGGCTCAATTCGTATCTCAGTTCGATTCGGTTAATAACCACGAAAATAAATTATTTTTTATAAGTCTAAACTCCAATCGTTAGATTGAAAAAAAAAATATTAT
>CAIGRH010085023.1:0-23122 GCA_903798295.1 Fraxinus nigra
AACACTAACTTTAATTGAATAGCAAATTTGGAAGAGTTTTATAATTACTAAGGAAATATATAACTAATTTAATTAACAAAATAAGTTAAATAACTAATCAAAGCGGAAGCAGTCATGAAATTCAATTGAGGGAAAGCACTAGAACTTTGCATCATTCGATATTCCTCCATTTTAATATCAATTTCATTATTTAACAATACTATTTTGTTCCTATTTTGTTTAATAACTTCTCGCGTAGAATTAAACATATATATGATCATACTATATCTCTATGATATGAAGGTACATTAAATTACAAGAACATTTATAAGATAATGCAAAGTATAATGGTATATTTTTATCTTCTATCGAACTTTACAATTATTGTTAATACGTTCTATATTTATATACGTATATTCTTTCAAATGTCAATAAAAATCATAAATCAATTCAACTATTGCTTATATAATTGAAAATCATAAAGATGTTGACATTAATTCAAATAAAACAAATACTTAGGGTCAAAATTATTTAATATCTTCATAATATGAGGTTCAACATTATCCTAGTGTCTATACAATTAGTTGAGTATTATTTGATTAAAAAAAAAAGAATTAGATTCATACAACATCATAAGATTACAAATAATTTTGAAATCTTAAATCTCTCCAACAATTCTTGATCAATCATATTCTTTTTCTCCAAAGTCCAAGCAAAGATATATAAAATTATGTAAGAGTATCGAAAGCTCTTATAAAGCTTATAAAGAAAATGTTTTTTTTTTTAATCAAAAAGCTTCTTCTAGACTTCCATTCTTCAATGAAAGATGAATATATGCATTTAGAATTAATATATTTGTACCTAACCTTTTACATATTTTTGACCAAATTGACAAGTGGCATCCCCCTATTGGGGGGGCGCCTGTGGGCGGTCAAATATTATGTAAAAGGTTTGGTACACGTAGTATAACTGATGCACTTATAGCCCCCAAAACTAGGTCAAAACTCGTGTAACAATTGCTTTTCAAGTGGAAGTTGAAACCAATTAGGAAGTAGAATCTTCCATGTGCCCTAACACTATAAGTCCGCAATGTAGAGACTAGTGTGGTCGCATAGTTGTCATATTAAACTCGATGTTGATGAAAATTTTATCATTGCTATCGCATAGGGGTAACCCTTATTATTGCAAGGGACCTATTTATGGTCTCCCTCTTTTTGTTCAACTTGGGTTTATTTATTTATATTTGCAATAAGCGGCTTTCATCGAATCTTTATACTTGGATCTTTATTGTGTGAGCATGGAGTCGAGCGCATCGAAGTCAAGCTCGGGAAAAGATTCATTGATTATCAAAGGAAGTCCAATGACACGGTCAAAAACGAAGCGAATGAAAGAGGCGATGTGATTGTTTGCTCAAGCGATGGTGAGCAAAATGTCAAAGTTAACAAGTCAAGGAACAACTTTCATGAACGGGTCGATAGCCAAAACTAATTGAAGCATCGTGTTGCAAACAACAGAAGAGAGAGCTGAGCAATTAAGCTTTGCGACCGCATAGCACATTTATGCATGCGGTCGCATGCATGTAAACTGAAACCAAAAGGGGAATTTCTAGTTGTTCTATGTGACCGCATATTGTTAGTTATTTTGATTCGTTCTTTTCTTAATCAAATCCAAGACTTTGGTTCTTTGACTTTCTTGAGTTCGATTTCAATCTATTTGTGGGTTTTATAGTTTTTCGCTACATGGGTTCACATCATTTATCCTCAACAATCTACACTTGATCAAATGCAACTTTCAAACATTTACAATTTAGTCCTAAAATTTTCCAAATACTTGATTTTACGTGCAATCCAATTAATATTTGATTACTTCGAATTAACTTCATTTAGGATCAAAATCGCATTTCTTCATGTCCATTGCATTCAAGTCTAATTTTCTCTACAATTAACATAATTATAATACATTAGGCAGATATACACTCCATTAACAATATTTTATCAAGTTTAGAAGTTTGGATAATGAAGTAAAATGCATCAAATAACCCCAAACTTAAACTCATGTTCATTACAAGCAAGATTATCTACTAAACATACAAGCAAAACAAAAAATAATTAAAAAAATCAGTGAGTTAGATGACTTGTCGTATTTGCCTCAAGTATTGAAATTGTTTAATAATTCATAGAAGGCTTATAATAAGTCATGCTATCTATAAAAATATTCACTCATTCAAAGCTCGATCGACTTGTGTGCATTGTAAATTCAAGCATCATGAACCTTCTGGTTAATTATTTTTCGATCAATGTCAAATATTTTCGTTCTTTCTCGTGGGATGTATACACCTCAAAGCTTGTTCTTCAATGTTTCATTCCCGCTATGTTTATTTTAAGTTTGATTTCAAAACACTCATTTCTTTTCTGTTCAAGTTTGGTTGGATTTTATCAACAAAAGCAAATACCTCATCGTGTGCTGGTTCTACCCAAGATTTTAATGTTCAAACTCCAAGCTTCGTGTCGGCTAATAACCTCACTACAAATCTAGATCCTTGAATTAAGTGTCCAAGGCTTATTCGAACGAGAACTGTGCTTGTAGTTATTTTTTCATTACCTTAACACACTTTGGTGTATTTTTCCATTTTGTTTTTATTATGCCCATTCTTCTCTTTTAGGATATTTTCTTTGGTTTTTTTTTTTTTTTTTATGCATAGTTTTCACTCTATATACTAGAGCAACCCTTTTCCTCGGTAGACCATCACCTAAATATTGGTGATGAATATGATTTGATTACTCAAGACTAGTTTCACAAAGTAACTTTTTTCTACTTCCACGACTACTGCAATGCCTTTTATTGGGGCGAGTAATTAGGATCAGACCTCTAGTTTATGGTTACTACCTAGGTTCCATCTGTTAGTAAAAAAAAAAAATACTTCTATTGATGTAATCAACCCAAACATATATGATGATCATCATAACTATTGTGCTCACAAAATATTACAATCTCACATGGATAGGTATCAAATTAGTAAAATTGCATCATCTAGTCGCAATTCATAAATCATAAACACTTTCAAATTTAATCGACAAGACTATCATAATCACACAAGCAAGCAAAAAAATAAGAAAGTATGTTTGAATTTATATGGAATATAAAAGTTCTTTCTTTTCTTAATAAACCACACACAAACAAACAAATATAGTAAAATAATGAAACTAAAACTCCCATTCTTAAAACACACATTGTCCTTAATGTGAATACAAAATAAACCTAAAGGAAAGTCAGAAATACTCTCCATATCATATGATGATTCCCTCCAAAGCACTTGGTCTTTTATCTTCCTTTTTTTTTTCTCCTTCGCTTCTTTTACAAAATATTTCTATTATACTTCAAAAAAAGTAAGTGAAATAATTATTAAATTAGACTCTGCGTTCCCCTTGCAATGCAAGGTGTTTCAGCTACTCCGATGAATGAACGATACTTGCTAAATGAGGTTGTGGTTTTCTCCCCCATTGTACTTCTGGCGTGAGAGTTAGTAGGAGGTTTTGGAACGTAGGAAAAGAAAATGGAATGGGTATTCAAATAGCTAGAGCATCCAGTTCTATACATGTCTTGACTTAGGAATATATATAGATATCTGAAGCCATTTAACTGTTGGGCGGTTATCGTAACACTTGTCCCACGTAATGCCTCCCACTACCCCCACGTCCTGAGTGGAGGATCTCCACATATCCAGAGGTTGGTTGTATCCATGATAATCGTTGATCAGTTCCCATCCAACTCAATGACATTTTTATGGTTAAGTGTTGCATTGATCCCGTGGTGGTAGACTGTCCAACATGAATGTAGAGGACCTCATAGCGGTATGCAGCCTAGCATGAGCGTAGAGGGCCTCATAGAAATAAGTAACCCAGCATGAGCGTATAGGACTTCATAGGGGTAGGTGACCCAACATGAGTGTATAGTGCGGCCCAGCATTGGATGCTCTACGTAGAGTGTAGATTGAATAGCCTTCTTATTGGTCACAGTAGATAATTGTTGATACCTCTAATATCAGTAAGGAAAAATAATAACCAATATAATCGGGCTCATCCTTTATTGATTGTATGTGAGGGGTGGGATGAGAAAGAAAGTTCGAGTTTCTTGAAGTATTGCAAGTTTTTTAATTGAAGGGACGCATGACAATGGTGCTTGCTATTGTGTGGTTCATCACCTCACAGTTTGCCGGGATATTCCATCGTGTTGCAATCACTAGCCAACAAAGATGTGCGATCGCTTAACATAAATTCGACTTTCTTGAAAAAAAAAAAAATCGACATGATTGTGATGTTAGGAATACTACCACAAGTATAAAATACTTAAAAACACAAGCTAAACAATAAATAAATGTATTTAAGTACAAAATGCAATCATAACTTAGTACATGGAATGTAATTAGTAAGTAATGATAAGAAAATTGGATTGCCTTCTAATAAGTGCTTGTTTATAATCCTAGTATGACTTTTATAATAATGTTTCACGACACTATGGGAAAAGTTTTGGATGCCTTGCTTAATTTGTGTAGGTTAACTTTGCACCGTTCTTCAGATAACGTCCAAATCTTTACTCTCTTTTCAACGTGGACATGCCTTGCCTAAACCACCTAATTCGAACTCAACTATGAATACTTCGACCTCCTTTTTAAAGAAAATAAAAGTTGGAGGATCGCGTGCTAATTCTATCTTCATTTAATGCTATTGATACATTTGGCTTCATCATGATTAATTTGTCGACCCTTACACGCTCTTCGTACTCTTCTTCTTTAGTTGATGTTCCTCCAGGTTAAATGTCAAGTCTTCACGGGTAATTGCATAAAGAAGTTTTCATAGAAAGTCTCCTCGAAAGATTTCTTTTGTTCAAATTGGACGTAGAAACCCAGTATTCCCAAAATATTACTTCTTAGGGAAAATCATCCTTACTAACTTCGTTTACTACTTGTACTTGAAAGCTTGATAATTCTCGTAATACTCCTAAGAGCAACTCATTCTCACCAACTTTGACATGTGCATCATATCCCTACATTTTAAATCATTGCAGGGAAGAGAAATCCCCCATAGACATGTTGTCTTCATCAATTTCGAAATATCTTAGCTCACATTTTTGCGCTAAAATCCAGCAAGTGGTTTCAATTAACACTAACTTTAATCGAATAGCAAATTTGGAAGAGTTTTTTAATTACTAAGTAAACCTATAACTAATATAATTAACAAACTAACTAACTAATGGGTAAACGATTATGAAATTCAATCTACAGAAAGCACTAGGATTTCTAATTCCCCTATGTTTCTCCATTTTAATATCAATTTCATTATAGAACAAAAATTATTTGGACTTGAAAATCATTGTTCCTATTTTATTAAATAATCTTTCACGATTAAAACTAAATCTATTCTTACATATGTCCATATTATATATCTGTGAAGCATGAAATATATGAAGATGTATTAAATTATAAGAACATTCATAAGATCATGTGAAATATAGCAGTATATCTCTATTTTTTTTTTTTATCGAAATATGCAATTTTTATTACTACATACATTAATTCATATTTCTTCTCTCAAATGTCAATAGAAATCACAAATTAATTCAACTATTGGCCAAATAATTGACAAGCATTAAGATCCTAATAAACATTCAAGCCAAACAAATACTCAGAGTCAAATTTTGGAATTTAATATCAAAACTTCATAAAATGGGGTTCAACATTATCCTAGTGTCTATACAATTAGTTGAGTATTATATGATTACAGAAACATGAATTAGATTAAAGTGTGAAAAGAAGATGAAAAACAATCTTGAGATTTTGAATCTCTTCAACACTCATTGATCAATCTTCTTCTCCTTCTTCAAAATCCAAGCAAAGATGTATGAAATTCATATAAGAATATGTGTTTTGTATCAGATACTTCTCTAAAGCTTGTAAAGAGTGTCCATTTTTTAATCCAAAAGCTTCTCCTAGGTTTCCCTCCTTCAATGAAAGATGAATATATGTATTTATAGCCCCCCAAAACTAGGTCAAAACTTGTGCCCCAATTGTTTTCCAAGTTAAAGTTGAAACGAACTAAGAAATACAATCGTTCCTATGTCGTAACACTATGTGACCACAAGGTAGAGAATAATGCGATTGTATGATTTTCATATTGAACTCGTTATTGATGAAAATCTAACATTTGCGATTGCACAGGGTTGACTCCTCTTTTTAGTCTCGGTTCAACTTGGTCTCTGAATTTCTCTTCTAATTCAACTCGAGTCCTCTCTTATTTCCTTCATATATCCTTCATCTTTAATTTTTTATACTTTGATCCTCATCCTCCACAATTACCTAAATTGATTCGATGCAAGTTTTAAAAGTTTATAATTTAGTCCTAGAACTTTTCAAATGTTCAATTTACCTCCTAAAACTTGTGAATATTGTTATTGTTATCTTTATTCTTCTTATTGATTACATACTATCCGGTTGATCTTCGATTACTCCAATTAGCTCAAATTCTCATTTCTTAGCTCTCCTTCCATCCAAGATGGGGGGTTTTTTTTTTCAATAATGAACAAAATCACAATAAATTAAGTATATATCCACTCAATTAGCAATATTATCAAGCTTAGAAACCTAGATAAGCGAGTAAAACATACTTTTCAATGTGATATGTCGACTGGACTCCAATTGACTGATGATACCTCACTATATCACACCAAATTTTGAGTAGACAACATCCATTTAATGTTAATCGTATAGTTATACTTTAATTTTGCTCAATTGAATATTAAACTTTAATTTGATTTCAATATGATAACTCCACTTTAATTTCACTAGTGGAAAATGATGCGTGACAGTCAATAATGATCATCACACGACTGGTAGTTGCGATTTGAAATAAGTACAACTTTAGTGAAATAAAATAGTCGATAGAAACCAATTTAAAGTGTAGTTATTTCTTTAAACAAAAGTGAAGTATAGTTATCTGGCTAACACTAAAATAAAAGAAATTATAATTACCGCATATGAAATTTACACGTCTAAAGGCAAAAAAATAGATTGACCAAGGTTTTCCAGGATCTCATTCGAAGACCATCTTGCCAAGTTCACAATATCCTTGCCAGGTTAAGTTTCGCTCATTTCCTTGTTTTTAACTGGTTTCAATATGAAAAATACTGATTAATTCATACTCCTAATAAATTATATTATTAAAAAAAGCCTTTTATCATTACATAGGAAACACTATTCTATTTCATCTTTTTATTCTATTTTTTAGTCATTGAGCATCACTAATTTCAAAATGCATTTTTTTTCTCTTTTCCTTTCAACTACACATTTTCCAATAAAATAATATTACAAGTAAACAATCAAATGATTAGCGGCTGCCAATATGTTTTGTGGTTACAAAATAACTAATTATAATGGAGCTCAAACAACGGCTTAGTATTCTCTTATAATCTAATTTGATTTGTGTGTTCTCTTAGTTCTATACTTCATCCGAAAAAGAAAAACGATCGAGCTCAAGAAATAATAAAATTATCTTACATGTAATTTCAATAACTCGCAAATTCACATAAAATTGAAACTAAAAAATAAAATTTATCGAGCTTTCCAAATCAACCATAAAGCAATTATTAATTAGAGTGATACAAATCTATTTCTATTTTATGAAAGGAGCTGCAACAACAACAACAATACTAATTGATTATATTTCCATTGACACAAATACAAAGAAAATCTTTTAAAACTCTAAACGGACTACCAAATATAGTAGCTTAGTTATAAGGGATTGTTTTCTTTGCTGTTTTCAGACCATTTTCAGTATTCAGTTTTTGAAAACATGGAAAACACGTGTTGTAGTATTGCATCACACATTGACAACATGGAATTAAAAAGAAAAGAAAAAAAAAATCAAAAATAGAAGAAAAGTCACCTGGGATGAAGAGTTAGTTAATATAGGAGTTAGTTGCTTTCTGTTATTTTCTGTTATTCTAGTTCAATTGGCTGTTAGTATGTATTATAAATATAGTTGAGGTCTGCTGTAAATTCATTGATCAAGTTTTCAATACAATTCAATAAAATGTGCATTTCCTCTTCAAGATCTTTCTTTCCTTTCTATTGCATTCAAGAATCAGTTTGATTTTCAGCATGGTATCAGAGTATGGTTCATCAAGTTAATGCTTCCGCAACATCATATACTTAAATCGGCTTTGCTCCGTAATTCTCTGCACTGATTTACTGATATGAATTCTGATAATTCTTCTATCAATCTAGTTCTCTCTTGGTTGATGAATTCAATTTCCAAAGATATACGAAATAGCTTATTGTTCATGACCTCTGCTGCCGATCTATGGAATGAATTAAGGACAAGATATCTCAGGAGTGATGGACTAAGGGTTTTTCATCTTGAGAAATATTTGAGCTGTATAAGTCAATGATCTTCACTGGTTACTGAATATTTCAGTTCTTTTAAAACTCTTTGGGATGAATACATTACCTATAGGCCATTTCCAACATGTACCCATGGAAAGATGGCATCATGCACTTGTGAGTTGTTCCAATTTTTACAAGCTTGACAACAGTCTGACTATGTTTTCAAATTCTTGGTTGGATTAAATGATTCACTTGCATCTGTCAGAAGCCAATTACTCTTTATGGTTCCATTACCTAGCATGGCCAAAGTCTTTTCTCTACTGCTACAAGAAGAAAGCCAGAGACAACTCTTGATGGCCAAGCAACTTAATCAATAGAATTACAAGCCAAAATCATTCAAGGACAAAACCAAGATGTCTGCACTACGCTGTACCTAATGTGCTTAAAATGGACACATAGTGCATAAATGTTTCCAACTTCATGGATATCCTCCAGGGTGGGCTAGACCAAAAGGAAAGAGGAATATTTTTGCACATGCTGCCTTTGCAAATCAAGAGTCCTATAATCAAAATGGTGAAGAGCAACAAAAGTTTTCTTTTACTCCAGAGGAATTTCAAAAATTAATGACACTTGCTAATTCAACACCATTGGATTCCTCTTCCAAGAACAATACTATATCACCAGCTGTTAATCCTGTCTCTACATCTCAATTTTTCGGTAGAACACAACCTATATCACATTTAGCTTATTGCGGCTCTGTTTCTTCCATATTGCATTCCAATTTAACTTGGATCCTTGACACAGGTGCAACAGATCACATGACCTGTTCACCCCTTTTATACTATTATGCACCTAAATCCACTAGTGCATCTATAAACCTTCCTAATGGCATTACAGTTCTTGAATCACACATTGGTACTGTGTGTCTCTCCAATACTTTATTTCTCCATAATGTCTTGTGTGTTCCCACCTTCTCATTCAATCTATTATCTGTCTCCAAATTTACCAAACAATCTAACATTTGTTGTACATTTACAGCTTCTCATTGTACTTTACATGACCAATCAATGGAGATGGTTTTTATTGCTTTTGAGAAAGAGGGACTTTACCACTTGATTCAAGCTTCATCAAAGGCTCGAACCTGCACCTTTAATTCTGCACCTTTTGCTTCAGCCATTACACACAAACAATCAGACATCACTATAGGCTAGGACATGTATCCAATTCAAAATTATCCTTTCTCAAACACATTGAACCTTCCATCAACCTTGATTGTACAAATGTTTGTAATGTATATCCTTTAGCAAAATAAAGGAAACTTCCTTTCTCTCTATCACAAAATAATTCTAATAAGAAGCTTGATTTTAACTATTGTGGCATTTGGGGGCCCTTTTAGTACTATTTCATATTCTGGTTTTAAATATTTTCTGACTATAGTAGATGATTTACAATGTGTACATGGGTATACATGATGAAAGCAAAATCAGAAGTACCATCCTTAATCAAAACCTTTTGCAAAATGGTAGAAAACCAATATTCTATCTCTATCAAAATCATAAGATCTAATAATAGTCCACAATTCTTTCTCACCAAGTTTTACTTGCATCACAAAAGTTGTGTATAAACTCTACAACAAAATGGAGTTGTGGAAAGGAAACGCCAACACCTATTGAGTATTGCTAGAGCACTAATGTTCCAAGCAAATCTGCCCCTAAGTTTTTGGAGTGACTGTGTACTCACTGCATCACACATTGTTAATAGAATTCCTACACCTCTTCTCCAAAACAAAAAAAACCCCATTTGAAATGCTCTTTGATAAAGCACCCAATCTTTCACATCTAAAAGTTTTTGGCTGCCTTTGCTTTGCATCTACATTGACAGCCCATAGACAAAAAATTGACTCAAGAGCAACAAAATGCATATTCTTTGGGCATCCTACTGATTTCAAAGGCTACAAATTTATGGATCTAAACACCAATAAAATAATTGTTTCTAGAAATGTTACATTTCATGAAACAATTTTTCCCTTTAACGTTCTTCCAACAAATTCTGAAGCTCAATCATTTTTATTACCTAATTCAGAATATTTCCCAGATCTTTGTTGTACTACTTCACATTTACCTTTAGACCAAAATGCATCGTCTACATCATCAACTAATAACCACTCTTCTCCTTATGAACCAGCCACACACATTGAACAAGTCTTATCTACTTCTTATTCTCCACCAAACACTGATGAAACATAAATTTAGAATACTGAACCACTCAGAAAATCCAGCAGAATTAAACACACACCAAGTCATATGCACGGCTACTATTGTGGCAATGTCTCTTCATCTCAAATTACAACTCAGGTGTCTAATTTAGCTAGTTGTTCCTCAAATATAGGTAATCTTTATCCCATTCACCATTTTCTTTCAACCAATAGGTTATTTGCATCACATAAAGCATTTTTGACATCTATCTCAAATTTCTAGAGTCCATAACATTTAAACAAACCTCTCAAATGCTTGAATGGCAAGCTGCCATGAAAAATGAAATTAATGATTTGGAGTTGAATAAAACTTGGGAGCTCGTTATCCTTCCTGAAAACAAAGAAGTCATTGGCTGTAAATGGATGTTTAGAATTAAATACAAGGATGATGGAACCATAGAAAGACATAAAGCTAGATTGGTGGCAAAATGGTACACTCAACAAGAAAGTTTGGATTTCTTTGACACATTTTCACCTGTAGCAAAAATCACTTCCATTCGACTATTACTTGCTGTGGCTGTAATAAAAAACTGTCATCTCCACCAACTATATGTAAATAATGCATTTTTACATAGAGATTTACACGAAGAGGTATACATGGAATTGCCCCTAGATTGACTGCAAAATGTGGCCGAAAAGTGTGTAAACTTCTGAAGAGTCTATATGGTCTAAAGAAAGCTTCAAGGCAATGGTTTGCTAAACTGTCTAATGCCCTTCTTCACTATGGTTTTGCCCAAGGCAACTCTGATTGTTCCCTATTCATCAAGAAGTCTGACTGTTCATTTATTGCCTTGCTAGTCTATGTGGATGATGTGGTATTGGCAAGTGACAACATTCTAGAAATTCAAAAATTAAAACCTTTTTTACATGACAAATTGACCATCAAAGATTTAGGGCAGCTGAAATATTTCTTGGTTTAGAGGTTGCAAGGTCCAAAATTGGTATCTGCTTATGCCAAAGAAAATATGCACTTGACATCCTCCAAGACACTGGTTTAAATGAATCAAATCTAGCTGCTTTCCCCATGGAATCCACTCTCAAGCTATCTGCAACTGACACAAATTTGTATGAAGATCCATCATGAAGACTTGTTGGTAGATTATTGTACTTAACTATCACAAGGCCTGACTTAGCATATTCTGTCCAAGTACTTAGTTAATTTCTTGCTACTTCTGCTGTTAGTCATCATAAAGAGCAATTAGAGTGTTGAGATAACTGAAAGCTACACCAGGGCAAGGTTTATTATTCCACTCTTCTTCAGACTTGCAACTAAAAGCTTTCTCAAATAGTGACTATGCAGGATGTATAGACTCTAGAAAAAGTGTCACTAGTTTTGCAATTTTCCTTGTCAACTCGTTGATTTCATTGAAATCAAAGAAACAACTCACCATCAGTCGATCATCAGTAGAGGTAGAGCATCGAGCACTTGCAACAACTACATGTAAAATTCAATGGCTTCTTTATACCTTATAGGATCCGAACAGTGATCATCCACAATCAACTTTCCTCTATATAGACACAAATAAACATTATCCATATCCACTAATCCAGTTCAACACGAAGGGCAAAACACATTCGAATCGATTGTCATCTTGTTTGGGAAAAATTGCAACAAAATGTTATTAAACTCTTCCACATCTCATCGCGGCTTCAGCTCGAGGATATCTTCACAAAGCCCCTTGGATCTTTATTTTTCCATCACACTCTTCACAAGATGAACCTTCTTAACATATATGTTTATCTTGAGGAGGGGGGTGGGGGGTGTTGGAGTATTGCATCACACATTGATAGCATGGAATTAAAATGAAAAGAAGAAAAATCAAAAGTAGAAGAAAAGCCATCTGGGAAGAAGAGTTAGTTAATATAGGAGTTAGTTGCTTTCTATTATTCTAGTTCATTTGGCTGTTAGTACGTATTATAAATATAGCTGAGGTTTGCTGTAAATCATTGATCAAGTTTTCATTACAATTCAATACAATGTGCATTTCCTCTTCAATATCTTCCTTTCATTTCTACGGTATTCAAGAATCATTTTGATTCTCAACAACACGTTTACTTACCTATTTTCATAAACAAATTTCCAAGAACGAGTTTAAAATTTATAAAGAAAACCCAAAACGACAAATTTGTCGTTTTGGGTGTTTCAGTTAAAACCAAGTTAAAATTTTCAAAACGCGTTTTGCGTTTTTTCAGTTTAACATCACCCCAACAACACCTATGCCGCTGCCGCCAACAACACCAACACCAAGGCTGCCGCCACCGACCACCACCAACACTACCTAGATCTACCATACCACCATCACCATCACCACCGTCAACACCTCCACTTGCACCACCAACACTGCCTAGATCCACCACACCACCATCACCATCGTCGACCGCCACCACCACCGTCAACACCTCTACCTGCACCACCAACACTGCCTAGATCCACCACACCACCATCACCAGTCGACTGCCACCACCAATGTCAACAACTCACTTGTACCACCAACAAAAATCGCTGCTAGATCGACCGTAGCCACCAACAAAAACCATCGCCAACACACCTACCTACACAGCCAACAAAAATCACCTAAAACTCCCAACAACACCAAAATCATCACAAACCACCACCACCACTACTACCACCACCACTACAATCAGTATCAACGTTGATGAAATCGCTATGCGCGAAGGAGTTAGAGTGCCGCGCACAGTGTTTCTCGCGGTTCTGCAGCAATGAAGACGTGTGTCTCGCTAAATAAAATGGGCACGAGAGAGAGAGAGAGAGAGAGAGAGAGATGAGGGGAATAATGTAAACGGATTTTGGGTTTTTTTATTTTTGAAAACAATTTTTCAAAATGACAAAAAGAACGTATTTTCAACAATCTCAAAATGGACACCAAAACACAAAACTCAAAACTAAAAACTGAAACACAAAAAGAACGGTCCCCTAAACTTTTCTCATTTCTTGTTTTCTTTTTGGCTTTTATTAGTTTGAAAAAAAAAAAAAAACTTTATTTACTAATTTACACTCATCAATATATTATGTTATAAAAAATAAGTTTAAAAGATAAAATACGGAGTAAAAATGTGTTCACCTTTATCCTTAAAACACTACTCTATTTCATCGTCTTTTCCTGAATCTTTAGATTTAAGGTGCTCGTTCGTATATTCTCTTGGTACTATGGTTCATCCAAAAAAGAAGATCAAACCTCAATAAATAATGAATGATCTTGTTATCAACTGAACTATATCCTCTTAGTCAAGTGGAACATGCATGAAGTAGTATCTATTGAATAACTCAAGAAACTCATTTCTTTGATAAGATCTGTAGAACCTTGTTTTTTATTTGGCAAGGTAAAAATAATAGTTCAGATTTGAGTCATGTGACATAAAAGTAAACTTTTATCTATTCAAATTTTGCAATCTTACAAACTGAGGGCATCATTCTTCTAAGACCCCTCTAGACTTCTGTGTTTACACTTACTAAATGCCGAAAGTATTCCTCGACTAACTAGTCGATCTTGACAGAAGAGTAAATCTTCTGAACGAACCAGAAGCATGCACAAAAGCCAATTGTCCCAGTAAGTATGAAGAAGGCATAAGCGATTATAAACATATAACCAAAGTAGAGAATGGCTGAGACAAGCTTTGTGATTTCCAGCTTAACGCAAAAGTAGAAGATACAGTAGAGGAAAAGATATAGCGCAGAAGCACCTGAAGTCAAGTAGGATCGCCACCACCACCGATAATCTTCATTGCATAACTGAAAGTAGCATAGTACAATACTTATCTCAGCACAAGTGATCAAAAGAATGACAAAGACGATGAAAAGGAAGCCAAAGATGTAGTAAAATTGGTTCAGCCATACTGATGTCAATATGAAGAAGAGTTCTATGAAGACTGCACCATATGGAAGAATCCCACCAAAAAGCATGGCAAAAGGTGGATTAATGTACCATGGCTGCAAAGGGATCGGCCTAGGAATTTTATTTGCATGGACAGGATTCTCTTTCGCAGGGGTTTTGAAACCCAAGTAACTACCTAAGAAAACTAATGGCACTGATATGGCAAACCATAAGAGCACGATTACAAACATTGTTCCGAATGGCACAGCTCCTGAGGATTTCTCTCCCCATATAAGAACGTTCAACATAAAGAAGGTGGTGAAAAGAACAGACGGGAACACAAAGGCTGTTTTCAGAGAGGTCTTTTTCCAGTCTGTGCCTTTGAGCATTTTGTGGAGATGACCTGAGGAGTAACCAGCAAATAAGCCCATGAAAACCCATAAGAAGACCATGACTGTCATGAGCCCACCTCGATTTGAGGGCGAAAGGAAACCAAGCAGTGCAAAAATCATAGTCACAAAAGTCATCCCAAAGACTTGGATTCCAGTCCCAACGTACACGCACAATAAACTGTAATTATTAGGTGGTCTGAAGACATCTGCATGTAATAACTTCCACCCAGTTTCTTCGTGCACCTCATCCTGGTCCAACTGATTATAGTTGGCAATGTCTCTGTATAGTGTTTTCATCATGATCATATCTACTATGCCAGATAGGAAAAGGATAATTATCAAAGAATTAATAATGGAGAACCAATGGATCTGATTATCATTCATGAGAAGGTATGTATCCCAACGAGAAGCCCATTTGATGTCACTTGACTGCAGAATGGGCACCTATTTTTAGACACTGTAGGAAAAAATGGGAGCAAACAGGAGAATTCGGGAAAAAGAAAAAGTGAAGTACCTCGAAAGAAACATCATACGTGAACACAATCTCCGTGTCTGATTCAATCTCTTGAGGAACAATGCCAGGTTGTAGTACAGTATTGGTACCTGGTTTGCATGTTTTTAACTGAGTGTTGTTGTCATTCCACATTGTATACTTGTGACTAATGCTGTTTCCATTTGGCAAGCCAAATAGTTAAAGAATATTAGCAGTAGCAAACGCAAACTCTATATTAAACATTAGTTTTGGCTCAGTAATGAGGCTACAGAACAGAGGCAGTTTTGAATTATGCTAAAAACTCATTTTCTGCTCAGATTATTCTTAGACCTCCTACAACTTACACTTGAGTTAGATGCTTAACCACTAAGTAAATCTTGGTTTCAACTTAATATTAAACGAATTTTAGGAAGAAAGAGCGGGAAATATTTGTATATGTGATCGTGGCTCAATATCAAATTGCTTGTAACAAAGCTCACTCAGTCCTAAGAGTATATCATGACCTACAGTAAATGGTTGAATTATATTATAAAAATGGAACAAAAAGAATATATAATTACACAATTTTTTTAGTTTTTTTGGAAGGAAAGGACTGAAATGTAGGACAAACCTCAATGGAGTGACCTCAAAACCAACAACGAGAGCAGAATCAGTATCAGGATCCTGGTGATACTTAACTTTGAAATTGAGGTGGTTGTAAATAAAATATCTCTGATCTTTCATCTGGTCCAGAAAATTATAACAATCAATTATAAAATATTTTAGTCCAGAAAACTGTGTGACAAATCTAATATGGATCTTACACCAAAAAATTCTGCTTTGAATCCAACTCGAAATCCACGCTCATAAACTGCTGGTTTTTCATCCCTACTCGGCCAGAGAACTGCAACAGGAAGATTGTCCAGAATCCTATATGCCAATTTAGAAATGAGTTTAGAATAAATGCCGTGAGAAGACTTCAGAGAAACAACTTGCCTATACGGAGCACATATATATGTAAACAAAGAAATGCAATCCACTATCCTCAAAGTTTTGTACCCAGCACTCTTAGCCATGCTAGTATGGTATAAACTTGATTAGACTAATTACACTCTCCAAATCAACAAAAATTATATGAATTGACTTGCATATCCATGCTTATATGACAAATTCAGAATAATACATAATGAATAAGAACTAACAGGTTTACTTGATAATCATCGTCAATCTTTACTTTGAAGTTCTTCGCAGATGCAGAGTCAAGTGTTACTCGACAGGCAACTTTGCAAGATTGCTGTTCTCTCATATGAAACTGGATCAGAAATTGATGAAGTTAGTTACCAAACAAGACAATAGGCTTATAAAGAAAGGTCTATTCTTTAAAAGAATTCCAAAACAGAAAAAGTAGTTTTCTGATAAAAAAAATAAAGCTGAGAAGGAAACCATACTCACAGTATATACAGAATTCTCAATTCGGTCACCTCTAAGAACTTCTCCTAAATTTTCTGCACTGTTCCTTATTTTTGGAGGCTTGCAATAACTCAGGAAATAGTAGTCATATGGTAACTGTGTTTTTGTTGATGTAAGCTTATTGACTTTTACTTCAAGAGTTTCGCCCTGTATAGAAGTAGAAGAGATTCAGCTAATAATGACAAATGAAGTTAGACACAATCCACTAGCACGAAAAGTAGAAACTTTATAAACAGTGTCATGAAATTCTCGATTTAGTTAATAAGTCAGATTCAGAGATGCAAGTTATTCTCTCGTTAAATGGTTTTGAATGCGCGCTCAAAATTTCTGTAACTTGCGAATCTCCAATAATGAAAAGGCTAAATAATTAAAAGAATCATCATGAAATATTAAACAAAACAGCAAATCAAGATTTTCTTAGCAGTTAAAGTATCAAATAATATTTAAGAAAATAAAAACCGCGCTATTACAACAACAGTAGACTCCTAACATAGAGAAGTACTAAAACAAATATTAAAAACCAGACCTACAATATTTAAATGAACAGCATTTGACACGCTCAATTAACAATCAAGCAAAAGCCACTTCCAATTTAAGGTCAATTATCTAGCAATCAAAATGTTCTTCACCTCAAGTCTTACTAATAGCCGAAATATAGAGTTCGATACATTCGCAGAACTTGTAACAACGTTTTATCAACATATGTCGAGATTAACCAGCACGTAGAGGCTTGGTCTCAACGAAAATCTTCTTGGCAGTTGATTCTTTCAATAGTTGACATTTCGAAAGTGCCACAAGAAAATATCTTACGAAAAAAATACTGGACGGGGTTGCATGACTTTTGACGCAATGAGGTCACAGATTTTAAAATGAACAATGCTACATGACTGGTGGAAATATGGAGTAACATCCAAAGGAGACCATCTTAACCTCAACACCTCAGGTTTTCATACTTTTGTGGATCTGGAAATCTTTTTTTTTTTTTTTTAATTGATCCATTAAATTATCATTAGGTCATTTAAACAATAAGTACGATAAAACAAAAAACTTGATGATTGACAAAGATGTCCAATTTGGCTCCTATCTCCAATGACTTGGGATTTATTCATTTTTTTTTTCTGAACCAACTCTAAGATGACGATGATTAAATAAATAATTCCCATTTCAATTTTCCATCACAGCAAATTTTTACTGCCTATTCATCAGAAAATTGTACATGAACACAAGTTTTTTTCTCACATAACTATGTTGAACACATATCCCAGTATGATTTATGACTCAATTGGCACAAACCCAAAAGGCCAAACCAAATTTGTAAAATAAAAAAGAATAAAAATGCAGCTTATTCCATCTGGGCCAATGTACAACAGAGGGACTCTGAATTTATATAATTTATCAAGTCTGTATATGTAAAACTACACACTAAGCCAGATACAATTAATAAGATAAAAGTCCAAAATACATAAGAAGAATAGAGACACGAATCATGTAAATGAACCCACTTTAACATTAAAATTCTAAATCGAAAGAATTGAAGAAATGTGAATGAGTGAATGCATGTATGTACACAGAGAGAGGAAATTACTCTTTGAAAATCACGAGGCGCAACGCCGGGAAGATAAAATCCATTTGCTGGCGGCATCTTTATCAGTGCCACCATCACCATTGTACATAAAGACCTAGTCATCAATTCGCCCATTTTCCAGTTCCGATCAATTTACATACAAACACACACTGAGTGAGAAAGAGAGAATCAAAAGTAAACCATCGCTATATGGAATTCTGGAGCGAGCATTGAATACTTGTTAAACATCATGAAGTACGTGAAGTAAACGGCGATTTTCTCTCTCGGTATGGAATACTATGCAAGTCCACGTTTCTCCTCTACCAAGTGAGCATTTACCTCGACAATGCAGTTGCACTGTTATCTACTTTTGGGTCAACACTCCATGTCTCACGTGCTATAGGCTCGCTAGAAATTCCAATTTCTCAACTCTATTTTGGTGTGAAACGGATGGACGATAGAGCAATTCCATTGGAGGTTCAAATCCAACGACAACTGGAGGGCAACACTTATGTTGTATCTTGGATATAAAGTCATGGTACGCTCAATCATCCCCGTGGATCCTGTTTGACACGTCGTAAATGAAGGTTCATAAGAAGGAGAACCGATTCTTGAATGTTCAATCGAAATGTGTATAAGCTGTGAGAGCATCCAATTTACACGAGGGTGGTGAATAGGGGGAAAGCTGTTACTTCTTGGGATTAGTCGAGTGAAATTTGGACATCTGAAAAAAAAAAATAAATAAAATAAAATAAAATAAAAAAAACCTTGATCACGCAATCGACACATGGTTTAGCACTGAATTTATTTTATTTTATATTTTAAAAATTTAAATTGCGTTTAACAAGTTAAAAAAAAAAAAAAAACAAAAAGATACTGTAAATAAAAAATAAATGAACACTATTAATAGGATAATAGTGTGAAACTTTCTTCCAAGCGCGAGATTGCCTAGTAATGTTTTTTTGGGTTGATGTTTGTCCGTTATTTATTTCCACTATTGTACATTAATAATATATCTTCTGTTTTTATTTCAATTACAATTTCTTCCTTTTGAGCCATCCATTAATAATAATAATAATAATAATAGAACTCTTATTTTTATTTCAATTACAATTAGATAATTATATTACACTATGAATTTTGTTAGTTACATAAAAATTTTAAGCTTTTTTATTTACTTCAACGTAAAATTACATAAATGGGGTTTTAATTTATTTAATACATAAAATAATTTATTGTTTCACCACAATCATGAACTTAGTTTTTTCTTTCTTTTCCCTCAACACCCATTCAATAACTTTTTCATCGACGGCTTTTATGTTCCCTCCCCGATGGAAAATAAGTTTTTGGCTTTGTAACAATCATGTGAGAAATATTTCTTTCCAATTGTTTTCGGTACAATGGTAGAGAAATGGGGAATTTACAAAAATGGCAAATTATATGCTTGTCAATTGAAAAATATCTAATTTTAATAACTCTTGAAAAAATGACCAAATTTGATACCAAATTGTTGTTTATTACACCCTCAATGAAAAATGAAGCAATTTTTTTTTTTTTTTTTTCATTTTGTTACTACATTAATGATAGCTAATACCTAATTGATTCATTTATTTTCATTATCTATTAGGTATTAACAAAAATATTTGGGAAAAATTAAGAACATGAACTAGAAAAGTCACTAACACTAAAAAATAATTACATGCTTTCAATTCATAAGAAAATCATATAATTTCATTTCAAAAAATTTAATCTCATCCAAGTTTGCAGTTGATTAGGCTTTCCACAATTCTCGGTATAAGGTAATTTCTCTTTGAAATCTTATTTTTGTTGATAACTTGTGTTTAACAGTTGTTATTCTTGACATTTCATGACGTTCTCGACAATTTAAAAGCTGTTATCGACATTTGGACCATATTTATCCTGACACTTGACACTTCATTTGTTTAAAACGAGATTTCGTTCTAAACATGAGAGTTCTCTACATTTCATAATATTCTTGATATTTTAAGTGTAACTCTCTACATTTCATAAATGTTTTATTTACCCACTTATAGGGAGAAGTAAGTATTTAGTGCATGATATTCTTTAAAATAAGTAGTATATGTTATGTGTTAAGTTATTATTGGTCAATACAATTTTNTTATTCTTGACATTTCATGACGTTCTCGACAATTTAAAAGCTGTTATCGACATTTGGACCATATTTATCCTGACACTTGACACTTCATTTGTTTAAAACGAGATTTCGTTCTAAACATGAGAGTTCTCTACATTTCATAATATTCTTGATATTTTAAGTGTAATTCTCTACATTTCATAAATGTTTTATTTACCCACTTATAGGGAGAAGTAAGTATTTAGTGCATGATATTCTTTAAAATAAGTAGTATATGTTATGTGTTAAGTTATTATTGGTCAATACAATTTTTAATTATATAAATAATTTTGTCTTCATTGTGAAATCTAAAATTGTTAATAAAGGCATTTTGGTCTATATTATAGTAAAATGGACATTGAAATTTTTTTGGACATTTTTACAAATGACTGTAAAAGTGGACAATTTTTGTAATTTTCTCCGGAGAAATTGTGAGGTTGATTGCAAATATTTCTGACAAGTCCACAACTACATCTCCCATCAGTGTCTTTCATGACACCAAACCTCTCTTCGTACTCTCATCAAACAGCAATGGGCCTATTTAATCTGCTACAAACACGTTAAAGTGCATATTTCAAACAATAAAAATGCGAGCGGTGCTTCTTGTCCCGACTCAATGATCAAGACAAGAACATGGACGCCTCCTATTGGAGGGGGCGACTGTGGGGAGGGGGGAGGGCTGCCACAACCACCCCCCTCCAATAGGGGGCGTCACTTGGCGCCCCTGTTCTTGTCCCGATCATTGAGTCGGGACAAAGGGTGTTTCCCTAAAAATGCAGATATACGTCAAACCCAAATTTCAAAAACACAAGTACAAAATCGAATGAATCTCATAACCAATAAATATGTTCTTGTGGGCATATTCTTGACATTAAAAAATAAATCAAACCCAGATTTCGAAATAGAATGAATTTCAAAACCAATACAAATTGTGAATAAAAGAGAATTTTCAGAATTGTAATAGAATTATATTTAGGGATGGACAAAACTCTCGAACCGAACCAAGTGATTCTTCATAAGTTAAATGTCCGAACGGGTATCCGAATTGAGAACTGATGGGTTTGGGTCGATTCTCGGTTCTTGATCAAGAACCGAAGAATCGAATAAGAACCGAATCTAAATAATTTTTTTAATTTTTTGTATTGAATTAATTTAAAAAAAAATTTATTGTTTTAAACAAATTAGCAAATTACTTAGACAAATCAGCTCAATTAATTTTTTGTTAGTCCAACATTTGAGTCTTATCCTTAAATTTATTTTTTGTTAGCCCAAGCTGCCCAACATTTGGGCCTTATCCTTCCCCTTTCGATCCCGATTTTATTTCGTAAGCAACAGAACGCTCACTCCCGTATAAACTCAATTCATTCGATAATTTTAAAACCTAAATCACTATTCTCAAAAGTTACGAATGAAAATGTCATTAGTTGTATTTATGTAGTGTTGTTGTAAATGTTAAAAAACTTAATTATGGAACGGAACAGAACTGAATCCGAACGTTTCCATTATTATATTTGGACCCGACGATTCCATTTATTAAATACCCAAAAATTTTGGATCGGTTCGATTCTCTTCATAACCGACCCATGTCTAGTCCTAATTGTATCCATCAAGAAAAGAATTATTGGCCTTTCCGCGTGATTTATACATGCATTGTATACTTTGCTGTTCAAATTGTAGGTTGATGAGTCGTACATATTAAGGATCATAAAATGCTTGCTGATAAAGAGGAAGATAACGTGTGGTATGAGACTTCCTACCAAGTTTGTGTCTTCTAAAAAAATCCAAAATGTGTAGAAAAAATAAGAAAAATAAGTAGTAACATTGAAATGATGAGTACCCCAAAATACTACATTTTTTTCATTTTTTATTTTCATTGAATTAGGAGTATAATTGTAAATTTATTGTGATATATCTATTGAAAATATATTTTAATTGTAATGTGATTATAACATGGTATAGTAAGTAAATTTTGTGGTAGTAATATAATTACCCATTACAATCCTTTCGAGCCACCCATTAATAGCAATACAACTCTGCATGCGCGCTAAGTTTCATCTCATGATATGAGTTACTATCCCTCTATCACTTATACTACTCTAAACATCTAGCTGCATTTTTTCAATTAAAATGGAATAGTACTACCGAAATTAAATTGAACATCCAAAATAGTCCTAAAAAGACATTATCCCAAGCCGATACTTTAACATTTACTCCTCCAGGTCCATACTAATGTAACATATAATAGTCAATTTAATTTAAAATGAAAATACATTTTTTATTCAATTGGAAATAACTTCGTTTAGAACTAGGGTTGTAAATGGATCGGATATGCACCGAATCTGTTCATATCATATTCGATCCGATGAGAATAATTATTTTATTCCATCCGATAATCCAACAAATATTAATTGTTAAATTTATATCCGATTTGCTACAGGTAGGGGTGGGCAAAGGGTCGGGGCGGGTTTGGCCCCAAAACCGACCCGACCCGACCCAAAACACTCGGGTTTGGGCTTTTTTCCCGACCCGAATTGGTTCGGGTCCAATTGGGTCTTTTTTTTTTTTTTTAAATCCATTTTTTTCCAAAGCATTCAATTTATTGAAAACTTCTCAATCCATTAATAGG
>CAIGRH010085030.1:0-16439 GCA_903798295.1 Fraxinus nigra
GGCCGTTATCGGACTCATATATTGGCGGGCCACCTGCCCGGACTACTCGGATTGGTTCAAGAGAAATCTTGTATTAAGGATGAAATGTCATGCCCAAAAACCCATCGAATATATGATACTCGAGCTTTTATCAAGTTTTGTTGATTCAAAAGAATACAAAAGGTTCGACTTGTAAGTTCGATGGAATATTTGAATTAGATTCAATAATCACCAAAAAAGACAAAAATACAAATAAACACCTTTGAATAATCAAAGTGCAAGGATATAAATAAATTAAGAAAAGTGATGAAACAAATAAATGAAATGGAGAATAACCTCAAAAAAAAAAAAAAAAAAAAAAAATGGAGAGAGAGGCTAGGCGTGAAACATGGGATGAAAAAAACATTACCTCAGTTAAAAACCTAATTTAGGAATTTTGTTTTTGAATTTAACCATAGAATCCTTGCCATCCTCTTTTTTTATTTTCCATTTTTAACTTTATTCTGGGAACATCAAAATTTTCTTAACATTTGCTTAACAATCTAGGATCTTGTATTCATTCCGATTTATTTGCATGAAAAATAATGGATTCATTTCTATCATCATTCTAACATCCTAACAACCCTATTCATTTCTACATATAAAATTTTTATACATAATGGCAACATCTTCGGGTGCAAGGAAACACTCAACCTCGGTCGGAGGAGCCGGAGATCGCCCGCTGCAATCGGTGAAATTTTCACGACGGACCTCTAGCGGNCCATTCTCTTTTTTTATTTTCCATTTTTAACTTTATTCTGGGAACATCAAAATTTTCTTAACATTTGCTTAACAATCTAGGATCTTGTATTCATTCCGATTTATTTGCATGAAAAATAATGGATTCATTTCTATCATCATTCTAACATCCTAACAACCCTATTCATTTCTACATATAAAATTTTTATACATAATGGCAACATCTTCGGGTGCAAGGAAACACTCAACCTCGGTCGGAGGAGCCGGAGATCGCCCGCTGCAATCGGTGAAATTTTCACGACGGACCTCTAGCGGACGTATTGTAAGCCTCTCCCGAGACGATGACTTGGATTTGTCGGAAGAATATGCCTCGCAAAATGATTACATTAATTACACCGTTCATATGCCACCAACTCCAGACAATCAGCCTGGAGCCACATCAACTACCATTGCCACGGGCGACAAGCCCGATGGGCCGACACCTTATCGTGCACCTTCATCCCGGTTTCGCTCTGAGTCGCAACGAATAAGGATGGGTAGTCACGGCGGTGATGAGGACAGTGGCGCTGGTGATGCTGCTGCAAAACTCGATGGTAGAATGTCGGTGATGAAATCGAATAATAAATCGATGCTGTTAAGGAGCCAAACACAAGATTTTGATCATAATCGCTGGCTGTTTGAATCAAAAGGAAAATATGGGATTGGAAATGCTTTCTGGCAACAGGATGAGGATTCATATGACCATGATACTGGAATGAGCATGCAAGATTTCATGGATAAACCTTGGAAGCCTCTCACAAGGAAGATTAAAATTCCTCCGGAAATTATTAGCCCTTACAGGTGCACCCCTTATATGTGGTACTTTATATGTTATATCATCGAGTATAGTTTAACACTGCACGCTGAACATGAATATTCGCAAATAGAAAATGCCAAATATATCGTTTTTAACACAATTTTCGAACTGCGTTACATCTAAAAGCTCTAATGGAATTTTTTCTTCCCACAGAATACTCATCATGTTGCGTATGGTAGTATTGGCTTTCTTCCTTGCATGGAGATTAAAAAACCCTAACCACGATGCAATGGTGCTCTGGGGATTATCTGTTACATGTGAAATATGGTTTGCATTTTCGTGGATTCTTGATATTCTTCCAAAGTTCAATCCTATCAACCGAATGGCAGATTTGGCAGCACTCAAGGATAAATTCGAATCTCCATCTCCCACGAACCCGAATGGCCGGTCGGATCTTCCGGCTATGGATGTATTCATATCTACTGCTGACCCGGAAAAGGAACCGCCTTTGGTTACTGGTAACACAATTCTGTCTATTCTTGCTGTTGAGTATCCAGTCGAGAAGGTAGCAATTTATATCTCGGATGATGGTGGAGCAATTCTTACCTTTGAGGCCATGGCAGAGGCTGTTAAATTTGGTGAGGTATGGTTACAATCTTTACGCTTTTAATAAAGAAAAATTATCAGGTTTAGTAGATTGGTAGCTAAAAATAAATAACTTAAAACACTATATCTCGTATGCCCAGAAATTTTTATGTTGTCTCGTCTAGTCATATTGATTAAAACGATTGATGAGCTAGCAATCAATGTGACTAGATGAGACAACAGAAAAATTTACCTGGAACAGTCATGTTACATCTAACATTACACGACATGCTTGTGTATAAAGAAAATAAAAGGAGCCATCATATCCGACCAAAAATATGGGAAGGTATTTTTATATCAAGAAGTCGAATGTTGTCAAAAATTCATCCATCATAAATCATTTTTTATATCAACTATATATCAGATCAAAATTAGAGGCCAAAGAAAACAAAAAAGCTCTTTCTAAGAGCGGATAGGCGAAAGGATCAGGAAAACTTTGGAGTCTCCACTCTAGCAAACTTAATCCTAACTGCGAGGCTCCACATCAACAATTGAAGCCATGGTAAACCATAAATATGATGATGAGAATCAAAGCAATCAGTTTAATCTTCAGATTCTGAATTCACATTTTTTCTTCTCATCTTCGTCCCTTGTATCCTAAACTCATGCCTAAAACTCGAACATACACGTTAGATGTGAAAAATTTCCCTGAGAGAAAGTGTTCACTTTCGTTTAAGTGACCTCCATACTTGCTTTATATGAATCAGGATTCTAACCAATAAACATATTTTTCTGGAATTAGAAATTTTGTTTAATGACTTTTTAGAATTTTCTGCTGAGTTTGAACATGGAAAAACATGTTCAAGTTCTCTTTGTCTAACTTGTGATCAGAGATTATGAGTCTTGTTGTAGTTTGATCCAAATTCTAGTGGATATTGGTCATGTTGAAGTTTAAATTGGAGTGGTCTTCAACGAACAATTCGATCCGATTAATACTCAAGAAATGAGCACACGGATTTTAAAATTGGTTTGCTAAGGAATAAAATCCAACATCGAATAAAGATGAAAATATAGATCGATTTAATATTGAACATCAAATCTTAATATGATATCAGAGTTCATTATACTCCAATGAGTAATTCGATCTGATTAAAACTCAACAAAATGAGCACGCGAATTTTAAGATTGGTCTGCTCAAACGAGTCACCATCTTGAGGGGCATGTTAAGGGATAAAATTTCACATCGAATAAAGATGAAAATATTGACTAATTTATAACAGTTTTGACTACTCCTCTTAATAAAATTGACATTATAAGATGGAACCTCAAATTTTAACAAAACATGTGTAACAACATATATAAACAGCAAGAATAACAAAGATTTCGATGGTGAGACAATGTTCTACATCTCAATGTTTCCCATCATCATTCCCTTTACGTCAATAACCTGAGCCTTGACTTTAGCAAGTTCGTTAATTTCTCCCGGACTATCGATCCAGTACTTCCTCTGTCAATTTGGGCATACAATAGCACTGGGTGTTCAGGAGAAGGAAAAGCAACTTATAATTAAACGTTGAAAAAAGCAATTACCCAAATTCCTTTTTCAGGCTATTAGTACGTGAAATGTAAAGTATGAGAGATGATTATCCAGCAGATTCAACAGCAACAATGAAGTAGGCGATAATAAAGACAATGTAAAGTATGAGAGTTGATAATCCAGAAATTCAAACATACAAGGCTTTAAATACTTTAGAAAAAACAATGCTTAAGATGTGAAATGGAAAATAATTCGACTTATCAGCTTAAGATGCTATGGACATACCACAATGTACAATGGAATGTAAAGCGCTTTATGAAGATGATAGGCATTGATATGTGCTGATGCACAAACTGGACATTTATTTTACATCATTTAGTACTTTGTTAGGAGGTTAAGTTTGGGAAGTTCATGGAAAAGGCTAGGTACTAATTGTATAAATTTGGCGAGGTATGGTTACAATCTTTTGCTTTTAATCAAGAAAAGTAAAAGGGTCCAGTGCATTGACAGCTAAAGATAAATAATTACTTGGACTCTCGTATTCCTAATGAGAGAGTAGAATGAAGAAACTCACAAACATTGATGTTATCAGACGTGTTGATGTCAGTGGTGATTGGTAGTGTTTTGGGCTGCTAATCTTTTCTCCTCCTCATAAGAAAGAGAATGGGTCCGATTAAAGCGATCGATGTGCTAGATAGAGGATTCCTACTTTGTCGACTAAAATATGATAAATAAGAAAATGTATCCCTCTTTAACATGTTGGTGATAACTAAAATTGTTGTATTGACAACAGGTTTGGGTGCCATTCTGTCGAAAGCACAACATTGAACCAAGGAATCCTGAGAGTTACTTCAGCCAGAAGACAGATCCAACAAAAAACAAGAAACGACCAGATTTTGTGAAGGATCGTCGGTGGATTAAGAGGGAGTATGATGAATTCAAGGTCAGGATCAATGGTCTGCCAGAAGTAATACGAAAGCGATGTGATATGTACAACAAAAATGAGGAAATGAGGGAAAAGAATCTCGTTAAGGAGAAGAACAATGGCGTGCTGCCCCCGGATCACAAGGTCGAGGTCACAAAGGCCACATGGATGGCAGACGGGACGCACTGGCCTGGAACATGGTTCGAGAGCTGTGCTGATCACTCAAAGGGGGATCATGCTGGAATTTTGCAGGTACTAAAACAAAATAACTTTTCTTACTGAAAATTTCAACTCATTTAATAAAGAAAGGGATCATACGAGCATTAGGGAGAAAGGCTGATGATACATTGAATGACTCAAGAAGTTCTCCAAATCATTTAAAATATACACATGACTTGGAGATATAGGTTTTCCCCATTTGACGTAGACATACAATGAACCGAAGTTTAAGACAATATAAACATAGCTAATTTTCGCGTTTTGTGGTTTATAATCCATACTTTTCTATGATCACTAAGAATCATTTCCCAACTTTTAACCATGTTTCCATACAGATCATGAGCAAGGTGCCAGAAAGTGATCCTATAATGGGTGGTCCTGATGAAGGGAAGTTGGACTTCACCGGTATTGATACCCGTCTTCCTATGTTTGCATACGTGTCACGTGAGAAACGGCCTGGTTATGATCATAACAAGAAAGCCGGGGCCATGAATTCTTTAGTGAGAGCATCTGCCATAATCTCCAATGGACCATTCATTTTGAACTTGGATTGCGATCACTACATCTATAATTCTATGGCTATACGAGAGGGGATGTGCTATATGATGGACCGAGGTGGTGACCGTATCTGCTACTTACAGTTCCCACAAAGATTTGAAGGAATTGATCCATCAGACAGATATGCCAACCATAATACAGTCTTTTTCGATGGTAAGAATCATATAAACTTAATTTTAGCAGACATAAATGCATAAAATGCTTAATGGATTGTAAAAAATACATCCATTAATGAACCAAGTGTAATTTATATTATTAGTTGCATGCAGTATTTGAAATTTGAGGTAAAATTAACCCGTTTTGAGGAATTGATGCCTAAAAATGAAGAAAGTAAAACTGAGGCATCATCTTTTTCTTGATATCGAACTTTGTTGTTAGCCTAAGCTTATAATATGGCTCATATATTCAGTTTAGTGAAATTTATATTATAGCATTGCCCTATTCTATTGTACATATCAGTTTTGTGGAACAATCTGGAATTTGTTAATGTCACAATCAGGAAATATGCGAGCCTTGGACGGTCTCCAAGGGCCAGTGTATGTTGGAACAGGATGCATGTTCAGGCGGTATGCATTGTACGGGTTTCTACCACCACGGTCAAATGAGTATTCCGGTGTGTTTGGACAAAATAAGGCTCCGGCTAAGAACATCCAGCCTCAATCTGATGAACAGGAGCCCTTAACAGGACATCCAGACTTGAACCTGCCCAAGAAGTTTGGGAATTCAACGATGTTCACTGAGTCTATAGCAGTTGCTGAGTTTCAAGGACGCCCACTTGCTGATCACATCTCTGTCAAGAATGGTAGGCCTCCAGGCTCATTACTCGCACCACGTCCTCCACTCGACGCACCCACTGTGGCAGAGGCAATTGCTGTCATTTCTTGCTGGTAATTAATTGCTTAAATTTCTTAGCCTTTCAGTATAATTTCTGAAAAGTTTAACACATCCCATGTCCCATTTATCTGTTGCCTTCTATTTCATACGTAATAGGGAACTTTCGGAACATTCAGGCATAATATTTTTAACTTGTGTACTTATTTGAGAGACAGGTACGAGGATAAGACGGAGTGGGGAGACAGAATAGGATGGATTTATGGATCAGTGACTGAGGATGTGGTAACTGGTTATCGCATGCACAACCGTGGTTGGAGGTCTGTTTATTGCATCACAAAACGCGATGCTTTTCGAGGAACTGCCCCCATTAATCTCACTGACCGTCTCCACCAGGTGCTTCGATGGGCTACTGGATCTGTCGAGATCTTCTTCTCTCGAAATAATGCATTATTAGCAACCAAACGCCTCAAGTTTTTGCAGCGCATAGCCTACCTCAATGTTGGTATCTACCCTTTTACATCTTTCTTCTTAGTGATATACTGTTTCCTCCCTGCCCTATCCCTCTTCACAGGACAGTTCATCGTGCAATCATTGAATATCGCGTTCCTTTGCTACCTCCTGATAATCACTGTTGTGCTCACTCTAATTTCACTCCTCGAAGTGAAGTGGTCTGGTATAGCCCTCGAGGACTGGTGGCGTAATGAACAGTTTTGGGTTATTGGTGGCACTAGTGCCCACCTTGCTGCTGTCATCCAGGGTCTCCTCAAGGTCATAGCTGGAATTGAAATCTCATTCAAATTGACCTCAAAATCGGCAAATGAAGACGAAGATGATATTTATGCCGATCTCTATGTTGTCAAATGGACAGGTCTTTTCATAATGCCATTAACTATCATCATTGTCAACCTCATTGCCCTCGTGATGGGATTTTCAAGAACTGTTTATAGTGTGATTCCTCAATGGAGTAAGCTTTTCGGAGGAGCTTTTTTCAGCTTTTGGGTGTTGGCTCATATGTATCCATTCTGCAAGGGACTAATGGGAAGGAGTGGGAGAGTGCCTACCATTGTATACGTTTGGGCAGGACTTCTTTCCATTACAGTATCGTTGCTCTGGATCACGATAAGCCCACCTCAGGGAAGTGATGCTACTGCAAGTGGTGGCGAGCTTAAGGTATAGTCACTGCAGAAAAAAATATGAATCAAACTCCATGAAGATTGAATCAAGAATGAACGTAGTTTAGTGATACAAACCAATGCAAACTTTGTAGGGAATTTTAGCTCCCAAATGTAGGAGTCAGTCTGATAGAAACTTTTGTATATTCTTTGTGAATTCCTTCACATGTACACTAACTGGGTATAGTGTAAACAAGAGATAGTACCACAATTTGAAAACATCCAAGCAACATATAGTCGAGTACACAATGTTTGTGTCCAAGTGCACAGCCATCCCCCAAATCCCAAGCTTTTTCTACAAACCCAGTGATGTAATAGAAAATATCGAACACAAATTTGCTAGTGATGGAACATTGTCTTCATCTGAGTCTAGGCATGGCAAAGGTTAGGTGTAGCCCACCATGTCTCTTGCGTCGCTAGGTATTTTGCATAGGCAAGATTGGGGCAGGGCTTAAAATATCCACATTTCCCGCACTATTTACTTATTAAATAAAATTTGAATTTAAACGCATAAAAAATAAAAAGTAAGATTCCAAGAGAAGACCATGTTCTTTTTTCTCTGTCTTTATCTCAATTCCCTAGTGGGGTGGTGCGGGACAACACAGGGTTAGAGTCGGGGTATTTTGTCATCCCTTTGTGACTAGTATGCATCCAGTTCCTATTTTGTTATAGAATTACTTTAGCTGATTATAATTACACTTATAGCAAGCAAATGTTCGAATAGATGAACACAGTCATGGTTACATAAGTTTACTTGGTAATTAATTGGTATTAATGAGTGAACCGGGATACGCTTATCCAGATATATTGAATTATAACGAAACTAACATGTTACTGAACCTTGTTCAAAAGCAAGATCTTCTGTTCGACTTCATGGTTTCTCTTTGCTATATAGTTCGTTTGGACAAGCGATCGAGCTTCAAGAAATAGTGTATGTCGAACTAGTTTTTAGCTATGAAGCTTTGTATAGTCCCAATCTTTGATACATTGCTAGATTTTANCTTGGTAATTAATTGGTATTAATGAGTGAACCGGGATACGCTTATCCAGATATATTGAATTATAACGAAACTAACATGTTACTGAACCTTGTTCAAAAGCAAGATCTTCTGTTCGACTTCATGGTTTCTCTTTGCTATATAGTTCGTTTGGACAAGAGATCGAGCTTCAAGAAATAGTGAATGTCTAACTAGTTTTAAGCTATGAAGCTATGTATAGTCTCAATCTTTGATACATTGCTATATTTTAGGTAAGAACTTTCAAGGATAGAGGTAGCTGATTAGACACGATGGAGCGGTGGATGGTGGCGCGTGGTGGTGGAAGAGTGTTTCTTCTTCTTTATCAAAACTCTTCGTTGGGAAAACGGAGATAGATGGAAGGGACTAACTGGGTAAACATGGTAAAGCATCTTAGATTCAATTGGATTCAAGACTCGGTCATTGAAACATCTACAAGAGTTAGCTTACAACCACCCATACATATATCTAGTTCCTCTTCGAATCAATAATTAATCCATTTTTCAGGAATCCCGTTTTTTGTAAGGAAGACAAATTTTTAAAATTTTAAATTCAGGGCCGCATGTAATTTCAATCATCAAAGACCAATTAAGTAACACTCAAACAAATATGGTTTTGCACAAACTTTGATCCTAACTAATGAAATTCAGATATTTTCGCCTTATCCTACTCGTGTCAAAGCATACTCGAACACAGACGAACTGAAATCCCAATCATTCATTTGCCTGTGGCTTCGCCAAACCAACGTGATTCTGATCATATCATTTTTCACAAAGAAAGTTGGAAAGAAAATGAAATGTAGCCATCTAAGTACCACCAACAAAATCATATTCTATATCGAGTCAAGTATTTTCGAAATTTATCTATTGTAAATAATTCGTTATTAACCATACATCATCAGATCAAAATTAGTTGCCAACAGTAAGAAAAGCTTGAACTAAGAGGGAATAGGCCAAAGGAACAGCAAAACTAAGTCAACCACTCTAGCAAACTTATCCTATCCGTGCAGGCCAGACATCAACATTTGAAGCCATGACAAACCATCAATATGATGATGAGAATCAAAGCTACAATGACACCGAACACAATCAGTTTAATCTTCATATTCTGAATCCACATTTTTCTCTTCATCTTCGTCCCTTGTGTCCTAAAATCCTGTGCCTAAAACTCGAACAGAAAAACAAAATACGAACCATGTCAACGAAAGCCAGAAAAACGATCTAATCCAGAACAAATATCGTAAGCGTGTAGAATAAAGAGTTAAATGAGTAGATCGTGAAGGCCTTCGCAGTTCAAATATGGATAAACATGTTCGAGTTCTCTATCTAACCTGTGACCGGAGATTATCAGTCTTATCGACAAGAATCTCAATCTTCTCTCCTCGATCGAGAACCTTAAATGCAAATAGAGTTAAACATGTGTAATGTGTATATATTTGTCGTTCTTATTGAAAGGTTTCAATGATGAGGAACCGTTCTACACCTTCTCAATGTTTCCCATCATCACTCCCTTCACTTCCGAAACCTGAGCCTTGGCTTTAGCAAGGTTGTCAATTTCTTCAGGATGATCAACGCAATACTTCATGTGCTCTTTCAATTTTGGCCTACAATAGCAACGGGTATTTGGCGAAGCCCACAAAAACTGAAAAGCAAATTATAAACGGTGAAAAAGGAAATTACCCGAATTCCTTTTTCAGGCTATTGGCACCTGCAGCTGAAGCTTTCGTCCCTCCATATCTCTTGTTAAAATCATCCTTCACGCGCTCTAAAAAGGCAATTGGAACTTGCTTGCCAGCAGAATCAGCAGCAACAACACAGTAGGCTATATAAAGCACAAAATAAAGTAAGAGAGTTGGTGATCCAGAAATTCAAACATACAAAGCATCAAACAGTTCAGAAAAAGAATGCTTAGATCTCCGAGTTATATGTCTTCGACTAGAGGACATCCAAATAACAAAAGTTCTGGACTTCAAAAATTAATAGTAGTAAAAATTCTGCAATTTTATTCATCCTAGTAAACCCTTCAGTACAATCCAAAGAAATAAAGATGTGAAATGGAAAATAGTGGGACTTATTAGCTTAAGATGCTAAGGACATACTGTAATATACAACGGTATGTAAAGTGCCATATGAAGCTGATAGCCCCAATATGTGCAGCTCAGCTGCACAAGCTTAAGATTTAAGCATGTTTGGGAAGTGTTTACAGAGGATTTAAATTATAAATTGATAGAAAAATGAGTGATGGATAAGTAGATAGTGAAATGGAAATCTCGAAATGTGTGGATAAAAATTGGTTTGACCAATTATAAACAGTTTATAAACATTAGTTATGAAGAATCATTATATGAGGATCATTGAGAAAATGGAAAGTAGATCGGGAGAGAGTCGAGGCTCTCAAATGCTCGAGAACACTTCCTGATTTATTTTCAATTTCCATTCAATGCCGTTCTTTTCTCATTCAATATATGCACAAAAATACAAATACATATCAGGTTCCTATTAGAAGCTTATGAAAATTAATCTATATAACACCAACAGCTACAAGGTGGGAGAAGGAAGACAGCACACACACATGAAGGTAACAAACAATCAGGAAAATGCTGTCGATCAATATAAAACTTCTATTTTTTTTTATTTTTTTTTTTTTTTGTGTTTCATTGAGCATCAAAACTGAAGGAATGCCGATTGTGACAAGAATATAATGTTGACTTTTCTGCACCCAAAATGATTAAAGTAAAAATGAGCTGGAAGAAAAAAGAAATGTCGATATTATTGCAACCACAAGAAGACAGGAAGTGAGAAAACAACTGTAGTACAGTTCGACTCGAGTACTTCGGTCTGGCCACAACAACACAATTCATCTCACACCATGCTAGAAGATAATAGATGCCTCCGAAATTAGAATGGAAATGTTTTATTGACAGAATTCTAATGTTATTTCATTAAAATTTCTGAACTTCCTTAAATCATTATTCACCACTTCCACAAAATATTTCCTTTATCATAGAAATATAAAACATTTTCACTGACACCCAAAACACATCAAACAATGTATTTGCATGTTTATATAGAAGCAAGAACGCGTTAATCACTTCACTTTTCGACCAAATAGGTATTCAATCCACAAGTTTTTGCATAAACATCATTACTTTTCAGCTCTGAAACTCAAGCATGCAAATTTCAATCATCGAATACTTTTAAATGTATTTGAAAATCCCCATTATAACAACTGAGATTTCATATACATCCAAAATCCCGCATTCATATGCCAGAAAAACTCATTCCGCTAAAATATATGCATATTTCCCCACTCCCCTTGAAATTTTTCAAGAACAATTTCTAGTTATACATTTATAGAAATCAAGCAAAATGAAAATAGAAATCATCAAATCAAAATGGGCATTAGAGTAACAAAAATTGATATAAAAATTAAATATCTACAAAATCAAAGGTAAAGTAACATACTAAATCCATTTTCCACAAGGTAATTAAAGGTGTGGCCATCACAATCGTAAGTGAATTTGTTATTTGATGCAGGCAGCTTCTCCAAGCATTGGGATGCTATGCTGGTGAAATTCCCTGAAAATTCAGTGTACTCGGCTAATATAACGGTGCCCCGTGCAACAAAGCTATAGATCAATGTTTGCTGACCCATTATACACAATTTTTACACGTGATTCTTGAAAAGAAAAACCCAGAACCCGAATTGGAAAAAGAGATGAAAGAAAGATTTTAAGAAATTCAATTCAGAATTTGGGAATAAGAAATGGGTTTGAGTAATGAAAGAGAAAGTTGAGGCTGTGAAGACGAATGGATCCGAGAAAACTGGAGATGAAAAAGGTGGCAAACATGAAGACAGGGTAAAGGCTATACACAGTTATGTTTCATGCAATTGTGAGAAAAATATGCTTAGACAGCAAGGGGACAAAACGCTATTAACCCTTGATTTCTAAAATTCATTTTTTTCCAAATTCATTTTCAATCAGGTATTTTTTTAACCCTTGTTTGAGCCTCATTTTTTGAAAAAAAATAATTAAAAAAAAAAAAATGCATCTTTGTATAGTGTTTTGACCCCATTTCAATCACGCATTCTTCAATAAAATACTATCATGCGTAAACCCAAAACGTTTTCTAATTTTTTAACCACATATTTCTCATCAATACACCATTCAAAAATACTTGGACAAAAATAGAGCTCAAACAAGCCCTTAATAAAATAATTGTAAACTCAAAAGTTTGCTTACTTTTAACCACACATTCTTCAGCTATACAAACTTAACAACATCGACTATACAAGAAAACCTGATCGAAAAAAAAAATTAAAAAAATCAACAAGCCAGTCGATCTCTGTATGATATTAGTTCTTCAAAAATTGGGAGCCTCCTTGATCTGAGAGGTGTCCATTGGTTTATTAACCAATCAAGTTCTTCAACAAATGCATCTTCCAAGCTCGGGTTTAAAGGAGGTAAAGCAGACGTCGTGGACTTGTAAGGCTCTAACTCCTTCAGAAGCTCCTCAGCTCGATTTCTTGACTTGGGATCATCTGAGCCAGGAAGTTTTCCATGTAATATGTTTTCAAGAACGCATATTGCTTCATCGTATCGTTCTTGTTTTATTAGGTACATGCACAAATTACAGGCCTTGTTGGCATCAGGGTCTATCTGCTGTGCATTACGATAAACAGATTCAGCGGCTGCATAGTTTGTTTTCTGCATATATGCCCAACCCAAATTCCCCTGCAGTGCAGAAATGTAGGGACCAGATTAGCAACCTAGGAAATGCACACCATAGAATGCATTATGTCATGTTTGGCAAGTAGAATTGGGTAGCATTGTGCAGTATCTTTTGTCCATTATTACTGTGTACCAAACATGCACTACATATTTCTCAACCCGCACTTTAAGACTAGTAAAAATGACAGGATAAAGATTTATCTTTCTTCTACCGGTCGTGTGTGTAGGTGGATACACAAAGACAATCATGAAAATCATTCAACAGGATTAGTTGTAATCAGATATGATAAAATCAATGACTAATACAAGGCACTAGGGGCACGGGAGGGGGTGAAATTTGAATCTCTGTCATCCCGCACGAGAAAACACAAAACCTAATGTATGTTTCGCTATGCACAATAAATGAGGCTATCTCGTTTTATAGGTGAGGTGCTATCTGCTTGATGACACTAATGAGGATATCTCTTTAAATTAGAGGAAGTAACTTGATTCTTCCAAAATTGCTAAAGCATACTAAGAACTAGCAATATTAGTTAGTGCTGAAACTTATGTAAAGTTTCGCATACCAATATTCTGGATGTCTCTTGCTTTATGGTAACCTGGAACTTCCTTCCATGGGAACGAGCTGTCTTGGTCGGTTTTCCATTAAATGCTTCCCCTTGGTAAATCATCCTCAACTTCTGCCTCAGCAGTTCAATTTGCTCCTCTAATTGCCCACATTTCTGCAGAATACAGTGGATCATATGACATATTGGTGCGTAGAATTGAACCTCTATTTCCCTACGGATCAAAATTGATGTAGCTCAAATTTTACAACTCCCATCAATGAGTAAACAGGTGATGAGCGAAATACAGAGCTCTATAATAATGTTAGAGGACAGACTAGAGTGAAAGAGTTGGTCCTTACAATGCAGTTAAAGATTGTTTAGCACTTAAAAAAAAAAAAAAAGATTGTCTAGCATTCTATTTGGCTGCCTCTTTAAGACTGATAAAAACAGTAGAGATGGAACTCATAACCAGCTAGTATATCAAGAAAGTTTGGGTTTAATTTCTTTCTTTATATACCAAATATGGGCATTAAGAATTACAGGAAAAAAAATATATTCCTGAGAAATTATAATATGGTGACTAAAAGTTTCTAAATTTCATTGAGAATGCAGCAATGTTAGGCTTTAGTAATCAATACACAAACAACGGGATTGAATTATCTCATTTTTTTAGGAAGTCGAGATGTTGGATCCTTGCTATACGCAAATTCAGATGGAGATTCGTAATTTGCTAATGCAGTGTAATAATACAGGGAGTAATATAGACAAATTGCTTTAAAACAGCTGATGCTAGACAACAGAAGTATGTATATGTTCTTAAATATATAGAAAAATATTATATATATATATATATATATATATATATAGAGAGAGAGAGTTATGATCATACCTTATAAAGATCAATGAGAACGTTGTCTAGTGATTCTTGGGCTTGTTTGGAGCACAGGTCCCTAAAGGACTTTATAGCTTCTATTGCCTCTTCAGCTCTATCTTGTTGTTTCATAACCACTGCCAAGTCTTTGAGTGCACTATCTACTCTGTCTCTAACATTATTGCCTTCCAAAATAAAACTATTGCAGCTTCATTATCCTTCTCGACCAACTGTTAGTAACATGTCGAACAAAAGAAAAATAAACAAGTGCGAAATCAAATTGATTCATAGTGCATCTAGAAACCATCAATCAATTACTTGAATTGCTGAATGTACTAAATAAACTTCATTAAATGATAAAAAGGGAATGCAAAAAGGATTAAGCAAAATGGTTTCTAAAACAAGCAAATAAGATTTAGGTTCTACATTCAGTAAGCCTCCGTTAGGCTAATCTATAAATGATTTATATGATCAAACTTCATTTTCAACCACACATTTCTATCCATTTATAAATTAAGCCATCTATAATTTTTTTCCCGAATGGAGGCTAATTAACTGATGGTTGGATTCTAACACGCATTAAGACACAGCAGGGATGTACTGGTTCATGTGATCAAAATAGTCTCTTTAAACACAATATTAACATTGACCGGTAGTGAAAGAAAAGTATAAGCTTCCTAGTCAAGCTATATACTAACTTCCCATCTATAACATGAATTCCAAATAGTTGAATACTTAACTAATTAAAATCATGCCAAAGTAAATCCAGATCGAAACATCAATTACATAAAATGAAATGACTGAAGATCAAAAAAAATAAAAATAAAAAAATTGAGGTGCATAATTGGACTTGCATAATTGAAGTTTAAATGAATTTGAAAAAAGATCACCTAATCTCCCCATCGATCAACTTAAATCACGTTATTCTGCACCATTTTCCAAAAAGCTCCGAATATAAGTGCAAAATTGTGTATTGAGCATTTAAATCTAGTCTACTTTTTCTACATAAACTCCATTATATGCACAAATGAAAAGTTAAGTAAAGCGCTTATAATAAAGACCAGAATTCCAATAACAATGCAAATATATTGAATCCATGTAGATTAACTATCCAAAAAGGTGAAAAAAAATTCTAAGATGACAAACCAGAGCATAATTATTTAGTTATTTGCAGCCAACCCATCATTTATAGGTTCTAATCTTCGCATTACGCCAACTTTCTTTCATTCATTTTTAAGCGGCACGTTTTGCCCTCCTTAAAAGCAGCTAAAAATGGCATTTTCACGGCCAAACTTGAAACATATTCTCAAAAAGGAAATTTAAACCCATAACAGAAAATGAAATCATAGAGAAAACTCTGAATTATACAAAATCAAAAGAGACACATACACACCAAGGAAAACTACACATAGTAACACAAAATATGAAAATTATACATACTTGAACATATTTGGCTCTGACATAAGGACTGTCACCAGATGGAAGTTTATGAACAACATGATTCTCCTCTTGTTTATCTGCTTTTCTTGGACTTCTGCTATTACAATTGATCTTCATTCTTGACTCTGTAATTTCCATTTCCTTGCAAAACGACCCTCTTCCCTTGAACCAATCACCCTTCTTTCTGTGTATTGGCAAATGGGTTTGTTGAGGTCCAATGGGTACCCGAATGAGAGGAGAGAGAATGGTGGATACAATGAAGATCATTGGATGGGGATGAACCTGGACCCGAAGAGTCCTGTTTCTTTGGTCGTTGTATTTTCTGTGTTCATATTACTGTGCGGCATTTCAATATTTTATTTGTTTTCTTGTGAAATATTATTAATAGAACGAAAATGAAAAAAAAGTAAAATTAATAGAACGGAGATTGGGCTTTTTCCTTTGGACTTATTAGTACAAAACGTCTCTACGTTTGATAGTTAGTGTGCA
>CAIGRH010085081.1:0-22557 GCA_903798295.1 Fraxinus nigra
GCTGAGGCTGCTTTGCGTGGTGAGCTGTGTAATAGGCCTGATCTAAATGGGGTTCTTCAAAAGCTTATAATTGAAGATAAGGAGTTGGGCAGTAAATTGAGTCAAGAATTAAATGGGGGTAAAGTAGTTGAAGAAGATAGGAAGATTACGAGTTTTCAAAATAGTAGGGAAGGTCTTATGGAGACAATTAGTTCTCAGAGTAACGGGGAGTTTCTCAAGGAGCTAATTGTGAAAGAGATAGAGTGTCGAACTGAGAGTAAGGCGCCTGAAAGCAAGTGGGAAAAATTTTGTAGTACGGAGAATCAAGGAAAGGTTAAGGAGTTGGTCACGATAAATGATAAGTACTTTGTGTTTGGTAAGAATTCAGATGATACAGTGCATGGTTTGTATTCATGGATGTACAGTCCAAGCAATGGTCCTGTTCGTTCTTATCAGAATGATGGTGGAAATATTAGTGGAAACAACTTTTTGGGGTCTCACAATTCTGGGAAGTCAAGTTTGGATTCGGCAGAAGCTCTTGATGGTGGTAAGGATAATGTGAGATCTGGGCCATGTGTTAAATTTTCTGCTGAAGAAAGAACATCTTGGCCGGGGAGTACTAGTAAAACTAACGTGGAATTGAAACTTGAGAGAAATGGGAAGAGTGAGCTCAAGGGAGTTGATCACCTAACATGCTCCAAACATAACCTTGCAGATAATGCCTGGTCCAGAAGTGATGAATCTGCCCATCCATCATCAAAGCTTTGGAAAGATTGTTCAGTCGAAACTGTTTTGTACTCTTCAAAGGGAGATGTATCCAGCAGTTATGACAGTGCTACTGATACTGGTGATAAAAAAGATGGAAAAAGGAAAACGGAACTCAACCACATTATGGCTACAACAAAGGAGCAAGTGGATGAGGTTGCAGGAGTTCCCTGCTTTGAGAAGTCTCAAGGAGGTGGGCCCGAAGACTTTGGTGCCTTTGGTTTTCAATATGCATTTGAGAATCAAAAGGATGAGTTACCAAGGTTGGCGCCAGTGAGAGTGAAGTTGGAGGACAAATCCGTCAATGTTCACTGGGAGGAGAAATTTCAACATGATGGACCTGGTTCGAAGATCATGAATGTGGACAATGGTTATCTCATAGGGTCATTTCTAGATGTTCCTATTGGACAAGAAGTCATTCCTTCAGGTTGCGCTCCAAATTACCATGCTTAGAAGATAATTATGTAACTTCTGATACAATGGATAATAGATTGGTGTTAATTAATCCAGCTAGATGTATATTACAGTCTGAAAACTGAAATACTGTCTCAGATGACCAAAAATGGAAGTGACTACCGAAACATAAGCAAGCTTGATTTCTTCGCATTTGTTGGATCCCTGAAGATTTTATTAACAATGCGCTCTAAGGGTGACATCTAGGCTGTACATCAATCTGTCGTCAGCTATATCAAGTCAATAGACCCTGTCACTACTGCTAAAAAAACTTCCATATTTTATACATCGCGCAAAACTTTCATTAGGGACAAATTGTTTGCAGTAGTGACTGCCTTGAATTATGTGCATTGAAACATCAGGAACTCAAAAGTCTAATCACTTGATCATGCGACACTATTTATTTCCATTTCTAATTCTCTAAGATAGAGAGAGAAGAATTGTAAGGAGATCTTCTCTTCCCTTGTCTGGCTTCTGTTATATATGCGGAAATATTATAAAAGAAAGAAACTAAATTCTCTGTTGATCAACTCATTTCTCACTTTCTCAAAAAGCAGCCTGTCAAGTTTTTCTTTTACATTTTCTCTTTATACCAAACAATAGAAAATAATCTGAATTTTTATACTTCCTTGCCTTTCCAAGTTTTCCTCTTTCCTTATCTCTTGAAACCAACCATACGAATTCAGATTTAGAAGCCATTTTTTAAAATCAAAAATAGACCTCTGAATTTAATATAATTCCATCTTTATTTATCATGCTATCTAGGATGCACTTTATAGCTTTAATTACCCAACAAGTTACCGTTTTATCTGGTTTCCTCTTTATTTTTTAAAATAATCAATATTCTTCTTAATGATGGTGCAGGTGGGAGAAGGCCTGGAGGAGGTAGTTGGCTCTCTGTGAGCCAGGGTATTGTTGAGGATACTTCTGATCTTGTCTCTGGTTTTGCAACCATTGGTGATGGATTGAGTGAAACTGTTGATTACCCCGATGAGTACTGGGACTCGGATGAATATGAAGATGATGATGATGTTGGCTACATGAGACAACCCATTGAAGATGAGGCCTGGTTTCTGGCACATGAAATTGATTACCCAAGTGACAATGAAAAGGATACAGCCCATGGGAGTGTTCCAGACCCTATAGAAAGGGACCAAAACAAAGACAATGAAGATGACAGGTCTTTTGCTGAAGAGGATTCCTACTTATCTGAAGAGAGAGATTTCCAACCCAAAAATGTTGATCCTATCGTATCTCCAGATAATCTTATTGGGTTCCCAGTGATTGAAAAGTACCTGAGAAATGATGAGAATGACTTAATTGGCAAACATATTGGACAGTTGATGGATGAGGAATTGAGTTTGATGTCCACTGAGCCTGTCTGGCAGGGATTTGTTTCTCAAACAAATGAACTCATAGTGCTAAGGGATGGAAAGGTTCTGAATGAATATGGAAGACCTCATCTACATGATAATTGCACGGATGATGGTCAACATGGTTCGGTTAGATCTATTGGTGTGGGGATTAACTGCGATGCTGCTGATATAGGTGGTGAAGTGCGTGAAAGCTTGGTTGGAGGTAGTACTGAGGTAAACATAGAGTACCTTCATGATCATGATATTGGTATTGGTATTGGGGGACCTAGATACTCACAGCACAACTTGGATAAGAATTATGGTGAACAATCAAAGAAAGATAAAAAAAGAACAAGTACAAATGACTCTGATAAATGTAATAGGGATACCAGTGCATGTACACTGGCCAAGAATCACTTGAATAGGGGATTCTCATTCCCTCCTCCTGGGGATGTGCAGTTGGTGCAGACAACCTCGGGTAAATCTTTGTGGTCAAATAAGGGACATGCTGCTGTAAGTGATCAAGCTGCTGATTCTACAGTGGCTAACAATGATGTGCTTGCGACATGGAGGCACAAAAGTAGTGACTCTTCACCAACAAAGTGTTCAAGAGATGAAAACATTGATAACACTGGGGGATCCTTAAATTCTAGCCCCTCATCTCTTTTAAATTATGGCTACATTGAACGGGAACATGAGAAGAAAGAAGGGGATGTGAAAATAACAACTATTCACGAAGAAGATCCTGGGGTGTTACTGGAAGAGGAGGAAGCTGCTGCTATGCAAGAGCAAGTAAACCAAATAAAAGCACAAGAGGAGGAATTTGAAACCTTCACTCTTAAGATCATCCATAGGAAAAACAGGCACGTATGTTTTTTACATTTACTGGTTCATATCACTTTTAATACAAGCAATCCTTGTCAATTAGAATTATTTATATTAAGGGAACTCTTATTGTTATCTGCTATCTAGTATTTATCAATGCAGATCAGATGGCCCTCTAGTAAATAGCAAAAAAATTGTCAATTTCTTTATATTGTCCTCGGTTAATGTCAAGTGTAACCGCGTGACTTAGCATTGTAGTTTTTGGTTCGGCAATACCATTTTTAAATTTAGATCAATCTTCAGGATACTAAAGAATAACTATGCCATGTATGTATAAGTCAACTCAATTTAACCAGCCAAGAAGTTAAAGCAAGTGTGTTTTTTTCCCTTGTAACTGAAAATAGCATGCTGAACATTATGAAGGAAATATATGTATGGTCTCAACCATGTACCCCACCCCCTGCAGGAAAAAAAGCAATTATTTTCCTGCCACTGCTAGGGTAGTGATTTTATAGCAGCAATTATGAAAACTATATAGGGTTGAAAACTTGAAATGCCCTAGATTGTAGCTATACAAATCATATCAGATATGAAGCAATAAGGTTTATGTGAATGACTAATGAATTTTCCTCACAAACACTTGGGCTGTTAGCTGTTGTATTCCTACCTTCTCCTCTTGCATTAACAACAGGTATAACCAAATTGAATATGCTTTCTATTAGGCAGTTATGCTAGGAGTTGAAATTAGAAGATCTTTTAGGCTTTTTATCTTTTGACCCCCATGTATACAATTGAAACATATGTGCCCCCCTTCTTGTAAAACTCATTCAACATAAGAATTGCATGTTAAGAAGGTATTGCAGGTAGGAAAAAGCATACTAATTGTAAACATTAAATAGGACATTCAGTTTGAGACATTTGAAGTATATAGGAACATGTGTCAAAAGAATGACATACATCCTAATATGGGGTTCATGATAGAGTACAGATTTCAATGATCCAGGTCCTCGAGAAATGACAAGGAAACAATTGTCAATCGGTACAATGGTCAATTTGACCTAGTAAAATGTAACTGCTTTGAACCGTTAATGAAATTTTTGCCCAAAATGACGAAGTTTAGCCTTTGATATGCTCCTTTATTGCAACTTGAGGTTTTAGTGCTTTCTACTTTGTTAGACAATTGGTCCCAGTTTGTGTTTTAAGATGGATTACCTTCGGCATTGGAAGTTTAACCTGATGAGTGGGCTTAAATTCTTTTTATCTCCTCTCAAGGTCATTACGTCAAAGTATATTGTTCTTTTAGTTATTTTTAAGTACATTATTGTGTTTGATTATAGATTTTGGTTCAGGAATTTGACTTTGAGAAGCTGCAGCATATACTTTATTTTCCTTATTATGATATTTGGTGATCCAATGTGTTTCCAGACTCTTTACATTGCCAATAATAAGATTATCCACATCAAATATTATACGTCATTACCTTTGAATGTGACTTTGGAAACTTATGTTTTTTCGTTAACTTGGCTTCTGTCTGTTCGTTAGAACTGGATTTGAGGAGGACAAAAATTTTCACGTTCCTTTAAATTCAGTAATTGCTGGCCGCTACCATGTTACTGAGTTTCTTGGATCAGCTGCATTCAGCAAAGCCATTCAGGCGCATGACCTTCATACTGGGATGGATGTCTGCGTCAAGATTATAAAAAACAACAAGGATTTTTTTGATCAGAGCCTTGATGAAATAAAACTTCTCAAGTACGTCAACAAGCATGACCCTGCAGACAAGTATCATATTCTTCGGTTGTATGATTATTTCTATTATCGAGTAAGTGAACTTTGTATCACTCTTTTGAATTTTGCCCCCATTTAATTTTTAGTTGGGATTATGTTCCTCTTAATCATGTAGCTAAGGACATGTATATGTTGTCTTGAAGAGATTGTGATGATCGTCTTTTCCTTCCATGTATTAAAGTTGGTACTTAGATAAACAGTAGGAGATTGGATCTATCTTTCTAACTCTGAACTCTTTTGCCCTTTTCTATTAAATTTTTTATCTGTTTGAACCTTCTTCACATTGAATAGATTTTTCTCATAGAGTAATTCAACACGTGTAAATGCTGATTTCATGAATGTTTACCAGTTTAGAAAGATTTAGTAACGCTAATGGATGTGACTTGTATGGATCATTGGATCTTGCATTTTATTATTTTCATTTTTAACATATCTGTTGTTTCCGTTCTCTCATATTGTAAAGGAAAGTTTTAGTCATGCTGTTGCACTCACATTGAAGGCATCCAGCATGAAGTGTCTGCCTGACTCTTTACTCAGTAGTTGGTGGATAATATTTTTTTTCCCTAAAGATGCAGAAAGTGTAAAAAGTCACATATATAGAAGATAATTGTGAACATCATTCTCAAATATTGTGTAGCAATTCCTTTAACAGTATCAGTGGAACACACATATTGAATTAAGTCTATAATGTTGTTTCATGCTTCTCTTAAATATAAGATTAGCATTCGTCAGTATTCCAAACTAGATTCGAATCTTTTAGGCCTCTTGATTGTACAGTTTGCAACAGATACACCTCCAATTTATAATAGTTGTCGAAGTGCCTTTTTATGCAAGTGTAACATGTAAAAATAGTGATTACAATTCAATGGAACGAACTAAGTCGTGAGCCACATGCTGAATTCTGTGGTAAAATGTGAATAATTTTTGTGTGTTTTATTCAGTCACAAAACAGATGCCTTTATAGGCTAGTACAAACCTAGGTCAACTAGCTAAAAAGGAAACATAGAATATATTCCTACAGAATCCCTGATTATACTCTAACTATTCAATCCCTGATTATGCTCTAACAATTCCCATAGAATCAGGAATTAGTATCCTAAGATGATTTACAATAATTTACAACTAAAAAGGAAACTAAATAATTTACATTATTTTCCACACTCCCCCTCAAGCTGATGAATAGGCATTTTCCATTCCCAGCTTCGAAACAAGTGTCTGAACTGTACTGTTCAGATCCTTTGTAAACACATTAGCTAATTGACTTGTAGTGGACACGTAAGGTGTACAGACAAACCACCATTCAACTTTTCTTTGATAAAGTGTATGTCTATCTCGATGTGCTTAGTTCTGTCATGTTGAATTGGATTGAATGCAATACTGATAGCAGACTTGTCACAGTAAAGTCTCATGGGTCCAATCCATTTGATCTTCATGTTCTCTAAGATGATCTTCAACCACAATAGCTCATATACTCCTTGTGCCATTGCTCTAAATTCTGCTTCCGCACTTGACCTGGCTACCACATTCTGCTTCTTCTCCACGACACAAGGTTGCCTCCTTGAAAAGTGCAATACCTGGATGTGGATCTCCTATCAATCACCGATCCCGCATAGTGTGCATCTATGAATGCCTTGAGTATTAATCCTGAGTTTCTTCTATACATAATTCCTTTTCTTGGATTACCTTTAGGTAGTGCAATACTCGGTAGATTGCTTGTAAGTGTACTTTCTTAGGGCTATGCATGAACTGACTGATGACCTGCATATGCTATATCTGGCCATGTGTGTGAGAGGTAGATAAGCTTTCCTACCAATCTTTGGTATCTCTCTCGGTCAACAGTAGTGCCTTCACCATATTCTCCCAATTTGTTATTATGATCAACCAGTGTGTCTACAGGTTTGCATGCCAATAATCCCTTTTCTTTCAACAAATCAACCACATACTTTTGTTGCGAAATAAAAATACCCTTCCTTGAGTGTGCCACTTCAATTCCTAGGAAGTACTTCAATCTTCCTAATTATTTGATCTCGAATTCGTCTACCAACTTCTGCCTAAGAATTTGTTTCTCATGGTCATCATTCCCTTTCACCACAATGTCATCAACATTTACTAAAAGGGCTATGACTCCCCCTGATGCCGAGTGTTTAATGAATAGTGTATGATCTCTTTGACTTGTTTGTACCCATTCGTTAGCAATATGTTCATGAATCTTTCAAACCAGGCTCTTGGTGATGTTTATGGCCATACAATGCCTTTTTCAACTTGCACACTTTGTTGTTTTCTAATTTTCCTACGAATCCCGGTGGAACTTCCATGTAGATCTCTTCTTCCAAATCACCATGAAGAAAAGCATTTTTCACATCAAATTGTTGTAGATCCCAATTAAAGTTAGTGGCCAACGACAATAATACCTTCATCGTATTCATCTTAGCAACTGTTGATAATCCATCCCATATGTGTAAGTATACCCATTGGCTACCAATCTAGCTTTATATCTCTTAAGAGAACCATCAACCTTATACTTCATCGTAAACACCCACTTGCATCCCACTACATTCTTCCCCTTCGACAGTTCAACTAGTTCCCGTGTCTTGTTTTTCTCTAAGGCTTCCATCTCTGTTTTCATTGCACTCTTCCACTTTTCATTAGATAATGCCTCAGATAAGGTGTTGGGAATTGGAAGTGTTTAGGTTTACTAGAAAACTCTTATGGGATGGAGAAAATTTATCAAATGACACGAACCTGGCTATCGGGTAAAGTGGATGCTTGGTTCATTCTCTAGTTCCTTTTCTAACAGCAATAGGTAGGTTATGATCATTTGTTGAAGGTTCGGAGAATCGCTTCTCAATAAGAAGAGTAAGAGTTGTGGTTACCTCATTTCCAGAAATCATGTCAGACTTCTGTACTTGCACATGTTCGAGCAGTGAACTTTTCCTTCTTGAGTACACTTGCAATGGTCGAGCATTATCAGAAATAATGCTATCCTCGACCACAGTTTGACTAGTTGGTTTAGGCATGGATTCGGAGTTACGAACCAAGAAGGATGGTGGAACCTATGAAGATGGCATCGAGGATGATGATGACAACTCTAGCAAGAAGAAATCCCTATCCTTATCTTCTAGAAATGAGGTCTCTCCCTGAAGATAAGGAGTGAAGAAATAGGGCTGATTTTCGACAAAGATAAAATATATGGAAACACAGAATTTTTTGGTTGGAGGATGATAACACTTGTACCCTTTTTAAGTTGAGGAATACCCTATGAAGATGCACTAGAGTGCCCTTTGGTCTAACTTTCCCCTATTGTGACTTATGTACATGAACAAATGAGGTGCACCCGAATACCCTAGGAGTGAGATTGTTTGTGATTTTGAGATCTGGATAAAATTGAGTGAGTATTTCCATAGGGGTTTTATATCCTAAGACTCGAGAAGGTAACCTATTGATCAGATGGGTGGCAGCCAACACAACTTCACCCCCAAAATGTTTTTGGAACATTTTGTTGGAATAGAAAAGCTCGGGGTACTGTTTAGTAAGTGGCCATTTTCCTTTCAGCTACTCCATTTTGCTGTGGAGTGTTAATACAAGATAACTCATGAATAATGCCTTGTTTTTGACAATAAGGAGATAAAATCTGATTGAAGTTATCTATTGCATTATCTGACCTAATTCCTTTGATTTTGACCTCAATTGATTTTGGATCATATTATGGAAGTTAGGGAACACATGACTCAAATCAAATTAGGATTTAAGCAAGAAAACCCATGAAACCTTAGTGCAATCATCAATAAACGAAACAAACCACCGTGCACCAGAAACATTAGGAGTAGTGGAAGGACCCCGTATATCGGTATGAACTAAAGGTGTCCAAGACGGAGATGGTGAAGCCAAATCTTGGTTTTGTTGTTTGAAAGAGTAGAGAAGGATGACAAAGTTACATTATTCTTGATAATACTTGAATTGCCTTGTGTGTCAAGATAGTAGAGTCCTTCCTTTTTCCTTAGCATGTCTAATCGTCTTCCCCGAATCCCGGTCCTCAAATATACAATAAGTGGGATAAAACACAAAATTGCACTTCATGTCTTGAGTGAGTTTAGTTATGGATAAAAGGTAGGTTGACAATTTTGGAACATGTAGGACATTTTTAAGGGTAAGAAAGGGGTTGAGTTGTATGTCTCCTAAATTGGCTACCATGGTATTGGTCAATGAATCGTCGGCTATTGCAATTTTCCTATTGCTAGGACAAGGAGTGTAGGTGCTAAAGTTTTGTGATAGGTTGGTCATGTGATCAATGGCTCCTGAGTCAATGACACACGAGTTGGAAAATAGTGTATCCGAGACATTTAATCCACGAGAACTGACCAACATACCTGAGTGCACCAAAGAACATGTACCAGACGGTTTCTCCAGGGTCCCCAACAAGCTTCTCAGCTTCTCAATCTCTTATTGAATTCTCCCATCTCCGATTTTGCTTTTGGGTTCAGTTGTGTAGTAGTCAAGTAAGCTTGTCCTTCATTGTTTGATTGTCCTAGATTGATTGGTTATCCTCCTTTATATCCCCATTCTCTGCTAGGAGGCTTTCCTATTAATTTCCAGCAATATTCCCTCGTGTTGCGATTTTTAACAATAGCTACACCATAGATTGTCCTTGTCGTCACGATTTTGAGATCTAAAAGAATTTGCCCTGCCTTCTTCAGTTGCTAGTTGTCTTTGATTATTAGCTTGTTTCTGATTTGGACTTGGTCCCCAATGTCGATTGTTTGCACCAGTGATTGCCATTGCTGACCCATCCAAAGCTTGAGGTTCAAGCATGACACTTCTTCTATCTCTTCTGCTCGAACCATCGATATGGTTTCATTTAACAGCGGCACTTCTTCTTTGCCTAAAATTTGCACCCTGACTTGATCAAATTCCACATAAGACCTGCCACGAAATCAGATACTCGATCCCTCTCTATAAACTGCTTCAACATTGCTGCATCCTTGCTACACTTCATTTGAATGCCCTGTAGTGATCCAACTCTTGCCAAAGATTCTTCAGGATATTAGCGTATTCAGTAACAGATTTGTTCCCCTGCTTGGTGCCAGCTGTCTTAATCTTAATCTCGTAAACCTGGGCAGCATCTCTAACCTTTGAGTACGTTTGTTGAACAGCTTCCCATATGTCCTTTGCTGTAGGCAAAAACATGCAAGTGTCACTAATTTCTGGTGACATCGAATTCCACAGCCACGACATAATCATAGAATCGTCTTCGACCCATGCATCAAACTTTGAATATCCAGGATTTGGACCAGTTTTAAGAAGGTGACTCAACTTTCCTTTTCCTTTTAGAATGGTTTTAACCACTTGGAACCACTTCAGATAATTCTTTCCATCAAGTTTGTAAGCAATCGGAAGGATCTGCAGTTCTACATTGGAATACTTTGAAGTCACTTCTTAAGATTGGGCTGTCACAGTTATCTTAGACATGGTAAGGCAAAGAAGAAATGATTAGGATTAAAAGGCTATGAAGGCTGATGAATAAACGAATGGCAATAAAGGCCAAAAAAAAAAAATAATAATAATAATAATAACCAGCGACGAAGGCAGAGAGATTTGATGCAGAGAAACAGGAAAATTCAACAATAAAAATGTTATGCAGGTTCGGCAATGAAGCCCAGAAAAAATAATTCTAATCCCTGAAATTCAAGTCTAAGGCTCTGATACCATGTGGTTAAATGAGAATAATTTTTGTGTGTTTTATTGAGTCACTAAACAGATGCCTTTATAGGCTAGTACAAACCTAGGTCAACTAGCTAAAAAGGAAACATAGAAAATATTCCTACAGAATCCCTGATTATACTCTAACTATTCAATCCCTGATTATGCTCTAACAATTCCCATAGAATCAGGAATTAGTATCCTAAGATTTACTGTAATTTACAAATTCTTTTTATGATAATGATTTTCCTTGCTTCTGGAGGCATGTCTAAAGCTGGGGTTGTGTTTATTAAACCTCTTAACTTTGGGATGCATGTAGAGGACAAATTCCTATATTAAGCTTTTTTTCTTTATTCTTATTTTTTTGGTGAAATGGCTGCTATGTAATATGTAAACTATTATAGGGCAACTCTAGCATCTTTGTTATGCTTTCTATGTTTATGTTCAATGCAACTCATATCCCATTATACACTGGTCGAAGTGTCAAGTTTTTTATTGGGTACTTCTATAAATTTTGGTGACAGCTCACTGCTGCAGACTTGGTGGTTACTTTTGTCTCTTGAAGAGTGACCTGTTTCTCTTTACTTGATAAGAAGAAAGAAGCTTGTTTTCCATATATGCTCTTCTTAGATATGACTATTGACATAAGGCATGATTATTGTTTTGTATGGTTCTAATCTGCCTTTATATAAACTATAAGATGCATGTTTGGTGCATGAAAATTTAGCTACTATTGACCTTCATTTATTTTTGCAGGAGCACTTGTTGATTGTTTGTGAATTGCTCAAAGCAAACCTATACGAATTCCATAAATTCAATAGAGAATCTGGAGGGGAGGTCTATTTTACAATGCCTAGACTCCAGGTTAGTGGCACGGCTGTCCTTGTAGGTTTTATCTTATTGGCAAATGAGTCACTAGCTTGTCATTTTGATTGTGCAGTCAATTACAATTCAATGTTTGGAAGCCCTGCAATTCTTACACGGTCTTGGCCTCATACATTGTGATTTGAAGCCGGAGAATATTTTGGTGAAAAGTTACAGTAGATGTGAGGTGAAGGTCATTGATCTGGGTAGTAGTTGTTTTGAAACAGATCATCTTTGTTCATATGTTCAATCTAGGTCCTATCGGGCACCAGAGGTTATTTTGGGACTTCCATATGATAAAAAGATTGACGTCTGGTCCCTTGGGTGCATCCTTGCAGAACTCTGCACCGGCTTTGTAAGTTATTTCATTCCACTGTGGTCTAGCTTAATATTGTTTTTAACATTGTTTTATCCTAGTTTTTATGATATTGTGAATCTGTAAAAATGCTTGTTTGCTCGAATGCACGACGGAGAGACTGAAGGCCTGACTTAAGCTTAATTATATATGTTCACTCTTTTTTAATTTGTATGATTTGTTGTTAAAAATTAGAAATTGTTTTGTAACTAATTACCAGTTTCTTCAATAAATATTTTGCTGTTATTTGTCTCTTTTGTCTTTGGTATATTGAAACTCGCAATATTATGTTGCCATTTTTTCCGTCTATACTTCTGGGAAATTTTAGAGTAAATTACATAAGCAATGTTGTGCGTATAGGTCCTCTTCCAAAATGATTCTCCTGCTACTTTACTTGCTCGAGTGATTGGAATCATAGGCCCCATTGATCAAGAGATGCTTGCAAAAGGTCGAGATACATACAAATATTTCACCAAAAATCATATGCTTTATGAACGGAACCAGGTAAAGTTCTTTTTTTCTGTTTTTGTTGTATCCTTTATCTTCAACCTAAACACATACTCTTGATGCAACACATCACAATTATGGGGCATATAATTTTATTGTCGTTTTTGAATTACTTATATTGAGATAGGTCTAGCAGAGTTGGAACCTGATAAAATAAAACCCAACATCCCCCAGAGCGTTGGCTGGCCACAGGCTTATTTGGAGGTGTTAGCTGAATTGATGAAATATTCTACTGAGGGTAGTGTTGCATTTTCACTTTTTTTCTGGGAGGACAATTGCCAGAGACTTCCAATATTAGAACCCCCACTCTCTTGTGCGGTCGCCCAATGATATTCTTGAGCTTGTTGTAAGTTGTGGGTCCTATGGAATGTTTGGATAATGGTAGTAAGTTGTGGGTCATACAAAAATGTATGGATAAACGTATGTTTGGCAAGCTTAAATTATAAGCTTTGCCAAACAGCTCTCTATAGTTTCCATTGAGAAAGCACCTCACGTGTCTGAAGACCAGGTTTCATAGTACTCTTTTCCCAGGCCTTCATTTCTAAAGCATGTACCACATATTATCTGTTTTGGAACTTTTTCATGGGTTGCTTAAACATTTTACTACCGACTTTTTGAATTTAATCAATAGTGCTCCACCTGAAGCTCATTTCTCCTCTTCAATCCTCCTCAGGACTCCAACAGACTGGAATACTTGATACCCAAGAAGTCATCCTTAAGACATCGGTTGCCAATGGGAGACCAAGGCTTCATTGACTTTGTTGATCATCTGCTTGAAATAAACCCAAAGAAACGTCCGTCTGCATCAGAAGCTTTGAAACACCCGTGGTTACAATATCCTTATGAACCAATCTCATCATAAAGAAATTGAGATTTCCGGTTGGATTATTTTCTGCTGAAGGTCGTGGTCTCATGCTTGGAGACGGGTGCTCTAATGAGAACAAAGGAAAATGCCATGTATTCTGACTGAGATTCTCTAATGATCTTCACTGTGGTTCGTACTCCACTCGCCTGCGAAATTGGAAGGTGTGAGTGGTTTTAATTGTGTCATCCATCTTCCTTCCCCATCGCCAAGTTGTAATCTGACGTATAACAACAGAAATGTAAGCTTTTACACACAATGTATCGCCATGTCATTCGGTTTCTGTATTGGTGAAAATCTCTGCTCTTGTTCTACATAATGTGATAGTTCTTTTAGTTAACTTAGTATTAGATTGTGAAGTTAGCTGTTTTTGATAGGCTTGAACTCTTCCGTCGTATTAGTATGAAGCAAGGTCAGTGAAAAATATTTCATGAGTTTGGTTAATCTATCCTTTTTAAACTCATGTATATGAGCAGTAATTTTGTGTGTGCGTATCTACTGGCAAATTAACATGGTACAAAGTTTCTTTCTGAGGTTTCACTTTTTTCTTGGGATGGATCGGGTCTTGGTACAAGGTTTATTGGGTTAAATATCGAAGTTGAAGTTGTCATTGAACTTAACTTCTTAGTTGCTATTGAATTTTGAAAAAATCCAAGTTGCCACTGAACTTTCTCAAATGCTTCTCAATTGAAAGTTTTTTCATAGGAGTGAGTGCGATCTATTTTGGTTCGATTCTAAAGGGAGTTTAATCGAATATTAATGAGAATCTTAGAAATTGAACAATTGATTCCATATTCAACTATAGCATCGAACCAGAACAAAACTTGTTATTCTTGTAATCCAACAAAACAAAAAATCAATTAAGTCCATGTTTGGTCGCCTTACATTTTTTAAAACATAGTCTGAAATGATATTTTTTGGAGAACGTGTGTTTAAAAAAGTAAGGAAATGTTTTGAATTTATGTGTAGAATATTTTATTATGTGAATGTGATTAAAAATGAATATGAGAAATAAATTAAGTAAAGGGAATCAAACAAGGGCTAAAGAAGGCAACAAACAAAACTTCACTCCAAAGCTAAGTTCAATTTATGAAGGCGAAAAAAATGATAAACTATTAAAACCAATATAAACGGAAAAACGTAGATCAAATTTAATTTTTTCAAAAAACCCCATAAAATAATATATATTAAAAATATATGTAGTATTCATAACTTGATTATCTTTAATAATACTAAATGATTTTATTCTTGATGGTCGACCACTTTGAAAACAACAAGAAATTTGAGTTATTATAAAATATTAAGGGCACGTTTGAGCCACATTTTTTCTTCATTATAATGAAAAATATGACTGTTATCCATCACATCAACATTAAAATTCAAACTTTCTATCTCTTGTGTGGTGCCCATAACGGCTATATTTTTCATTCTCATTCTCATTATAATGTGGCTCAAACGGGAAACTAAAACTATATTTTTTTCCTATTGAGTTGCGTTAAAGCTATGACTTTGTAGAGTATTTATAAATTATTTAGATTTGAATCTTGACTACAAATTAGGTTTTGTTGCAAAAGAAAGAAAAAGCATTTGAAAAAAAATGATTTTTTAACTTGANACATTTTTTCTTCATTATAATGAAAAATATGACCGTTATCCATCACATCAACATTAAAATTCAAACTTTCTATCTCTTGTGTGGGGCCCATAACGGCTATATTTTTCATTCTCATTCTCATTATAATGTGGCTCAAACGGGAAACTAAAACTATATTTTTTTCCTATTGAGTTGCGTTAAAGCTATGACTTTGTAGAGTATTTATAAATTATTTAGATTTGAATCTTGACTACAAATTAGGTTTTGTTGCAAAAGAAAGAAAAAGCATTTGAAAAAAAATGAATTTTTAACTTGAGATAATGGGGTCTAGTGTTCAAAAATTTAGTGCATCTTGGTAATGCACTATAGCAAAAGAGAGTATCGAGAAACAAAGCAGAATCAATTGGATGTCGATGCATGTCCCAAAATCGACCAATTTAGTAGAGGAATTGGAGTTGAATCAATCGGTTCTATCGGTTCCAAGAAAAATGCGCACCACCCCTAGTTTTTTGAGTTGTTGAACTTGTCAAAATGTTCTCATCCATCAATTCAACACTAATCGTTTTAAAAGTTAGCGGAATTGATAAATTTACTAAAATATTATCTCATATGTCATTTCATTTTGTGTGCACCAAAAATTTGTTGGAACAATTTCAGCATGCGTACAAGATCATTGACAAATAATATATGATGAGTTGAGTGATCGTCCCACGAGAAATAAATTTTAATTCAAGTGTATTAGTTTTCTATCAAATTCAAATTGTTATAACACAAAAAGATTTCGTTGTAACTATTCTAAATTATTCTAAGATTTATGTAAAAAAAAAAAGGTTTGTTTGTATCAAATTATAAAAATAATTGTATTGGATTTAGAATCCACCTACGGTTATCTATTTCCAATTCTCAATTATGTAGTTTCGTATTATTCATGATTTCATGATAATCAATAATCCTATTATAATTAACTTTCTTTTCTAAAATAGTTAAGTCTATTTTGGACTCCCATCATATTTATAGTTCGAATTTATATAATTAAACACACTATTTTCAAAGAGATTGCACAGGCTAACATGTTATCATAACATCTATTGCCGATGTGTTAACTTTGCAGTGTTCTAAGCCTATAGTGAGCCTATTAGCATCATAACAAGTAATTAATTATCTAATTGAGAACCAAACAATTAAATAATGCAACGAGAATGCAAGATTAATTAATAAACACAAGAATTACTAAACTACTTGTCTTTGAATTAAAAATAAATAAGCAAATGGTTCATCTTCATCCAATATAAGGGAGAAATTAGCCTAGCATATTTTGATATAAATTAGACAAAGAATATTGAAAATGCATAATCTCTAATATAGAACACTATAAGAAGCTTGATGAAGAATATTCAATTCTTGATGTTATTCCCTTGTAATGTCGTGCTAGACCTCTTCCTTGCGCTCTAATATGGTTTCCTCCATCCCTTGAGGTCTCCATTAAGTTAAATAGATGATAGAATGTCATACAAAAAGAGTTGGGCTCAAAAAATAAACCAACCGTCAACATCAAATTTCAACCACGCATGAATGTGGGCATCATGGGCATGCATGCATCCCTAGGCCAAGTTGGCCTTTAGGAAAAAGGTAGCTAGCACACATGCCCGCGTATGCGAGGTAGGGGTGCTTTAGGGCCAATTTTGCAATGTGATCCTTAAATTTCTCATAATGTGCATTTTGATCATTTTCCATTCATTTTATGTCCTTTACCTTTCTTTTACATCCAAATGACTTCTAGCACTCTCCAATCATCAATATGTTGTGCGAATCATCTTTTAAAAGTTGTTGATTTGGTCCTCGAATTTTAGATTTCTTCCATTTTAACCCCTTTTTCGCTCATTTTATCCAATTCAATCATTTTGCATCAAGTTTTTACTAACAAACGAAATATATACTAAATTAAACCATAATTCATCAAAATCAATAACAATTAATCTAATTTACGACCTATATAAGTGTACAATACACTTATCAAATACCCACCAAGCCTGAACAATTATTTGTCATCAAACAAAATACAACTTAACTTAAACAAAGTTTTTAAACAAACTTGGTTAAATAACCTACTGTTGGTCTCAAGATTGAAGTTTTTGGGTTAAAAATGTAAACCTCTAAGAATTCACTATGCTAAGATCAATTTCCACTTATACAATGTAAAACTGACGTGTGTTTGAAGATTCACGTAAAACTTCGTGAAGTCATAGATTGATTCAAGTCTCACCCTCAATGGTTAAATATTTCATTTCTAACTCATAAGATACACACCCTTAAACTTATTATTTTCACTATTTTCCTAATGTGTGATATAAATGATGAATTATATACTAATCCTCTTCATCATCTCTAGTTTAGTTAGGCTTTACTAATTGCAACACAACACATCTACAAATAAGAATTCTCATTATTTTTTACTGCTTCAACCTCCAAGAATCAACTAAGCTAATAATCTCTTGTTGAATATCTAATTCTCTCAAATAAGTGTTTGGAACCTAATTAATGCATACAATGAGTTTTCTGTTTCATGCACTTGATTTTTCAAGTTTTTCGTGCGAATTCTGTTTCATGTACTAACATTATCCCCTTTTGAGTTTTTTTTGGGAATTTTCAACAAATATCCTCATTGGGATCTTTTACATGAATCATGGCAGCATTTTCTCTTTTATGCAATGATTAGCATAATGCTTCTCATTAAACACTCATTCTCAAGATCTGACATCTATCTTACGATTCTTACCTAATTCTCATCTTGTAAGTCTTCAGTAATCCAGATAAAGATTTAACACACACGAAATTCTCTCAATGTCTTCCTAATAGTTCAATCATCTCCAAATATCTTATAATTGGGTTGAAGATGTATACGTGGTTGTTTGGGTTTAGCATTTAAGGTCCATTATTTTCAACTTATTCAGCAATGTGAATCAAAATACTTTTTCATGATGCAAAATATCAATTTTCACATGAATAAGCATAAACTAACTTAGCATGCAACTTTTCCACGTTTAATAGCTCAACACTTTGTTTGAATACATACATCATAGTTGGAAAAGGCTATCTAACTCACACAAGTACACAAAATAAATAAAAAGAACTAAGAAATTGAAAATAACCTATTTTCCCCCTTTTTTTAAACACATGATAAGCATGCAAACACTGTAGTCTCGATGTAAATCTCACCCTCAAATCTATAACAGACATTACCTCAATATCTAGAAATATAACAATTAAATTACAAAAATTAAGGGTAAAAGAAAACTTAGGACTCTCTTGATATCAATTTGAAGGTGGTGGTTGGATTAGCATAAAAGTGTTGGATCTAGATTGTCTATGATGCTATGTCATTTCCCTTGTCCATTGTTGATTTGTATATTCTCAGTTGTCATGGTCCTACCAAATAAAGAAAAATCAATCATTACTAAAATGGAATAATTTATAATAAGCTTAAACACATTACGACTTACATGGCAATATGGGGATGAAGATTCCTAAACAACTAAAAGCAATAAAATTTTCTAATCATATATCTAGAAAACATAAAAAAAAATGGGAAAACAATGGGTTGCCTTACAATAAGCGCTTATTTATAATCATAGCTTGACTTTGTTGTTTTGGCTATTCATGGTGGTTTTAAAAGTAAGTTCTCAGCTTTACAGTGACTGCATTGACAGATGTTCCTTAATTTCTCTTTGACCGACAAAGTTTTAAAATTTTCACACCGGTCCTTATTTGCTCCAACCAATCCACCAACTTTTTTGTAGCAATAACTTTCATGACCATCATTTTCTTCATGATCAATTCTTTTGCATTCCTCAAGGTAAGCATGTTGCCTAAGTGAGTTATTCATGGTGAAATTTTGTTGTTTGCCCTCCACCCTCAAGTTAATCTTGCCTTTTTTAAAAATCCATTAGTGCAAGTTCAATTACTAAAAATGGTCTTCTTGAGATTACCAGAATGTCTTGATCTTCTTTTATATCAAGGAGGATGAAATCAGCAAATCTTCAACTTTGAAGATCATATCCTCGACCACTCTATAATGATACTTGATTGACATGTCAGCAAGTTGTAGAGTTATTGAAGTTTTCTTCAGACACCCCAATCCTAATTTTCTATAGATACACAATGACATTAAATTAATACTTGTTGCAGAGTCAATTAAAGCATTTTTGTGTTATATTAATATTCTATAGAGTAAGGTAAAGAGAAATTTTCTGGATCTTTTAGCTTAGGGGGTAGCTTGTGTTGCAGTATTGCGCTGCACTTTTCTGATAATTCCATTGTTTCATTTTTTAGCGGCTTTCTCTTTTTAGTTAACATCTCATTTAGAAACTTTGCATAATTTGAATTTGCAAGATTGCGTCAATGAAAGGAATATTGATATGAACTTGTTTGAGAGCATCCAAGAAATTCTTGAACTGCTTTTCCAATTTCTTGTTCTGCAATCTTTGAGGAAGTAGGACTGGAGGTGTGTGTAAATGGACAGGGACGATTGCTTTAGTCTGTAGTATGTCCTCTTCTTGATTTACTTTTGTCGATTCATCAAAGTGAACCACTTATTCCTCGCCCTTGATAGATACTTGATTATCTTCAATCCCTCTCCATTGTACAGTAATTTCTGGCTGCTAAACTCTACTTCTCGTTGTGATGGCTTGGACTTATTCTTCTTTAGGGTACCTTCAAAACATTTAGAAGTTATTCCTCACATCTATTGTCCGTGTATTAATCTTTCAATGTTCTAAACCTATTGTGAGCCTCTCAATGGTATAAAAAACAACTAATTACCTAATTGATGGCTAAACAATTAAATAGTGCAACGAGAATGCAAGATTAATCGAGAAACACAAGAATGACTAAACTACTGTGTCTTTAAATTAAAAATAAATAAACAAAAGGTTCATCTTCATCCAATACAAGAGAGAAATTAGCCTAACATTTTTTGATATAAAATATACAAAGAATATTGAAAAGACATCACTTGGAATATAGAATAATATAAGAAGTTTGATGAAGAATCAATTTCTTGGGCTTGATCATAAATCTCTAGCTTTGAATCTTCAATTCTTGATGTTATTCCCTTATAATCTCATGCTAGACCTCTTCCTTGCACTCTAATGCGATGTCCTCCATCCTAGGCGACTTCAATTAGGTTAAATAGAGGCCAGAATTTCATACCAAAAGGAGTTGGACTCAAAATAGAAAACCCGCCCGTCAGCATCAAATTTCAACCACACATGTGCGTGAGCATCCTAGGCACACATACATCCGTAGGCCAACTTGAACTTAGGTTTAGGAAAAGTGTGGCTCTCACCTACATGCACGAGTAGGGTATTTTAGGGCTAATTTTGTAATTTGGCTCCTGAACTTTTCATAACGTTTATGTTGGTCCTTTTCATTTCTTTTCAGTCCTTTGCCTTTCTTTTACATCCAATTAATTCTTAGAACTCTCCAATCATTGATAAGTGGCCCAAAACATCTTTTGAAAATTTGCCATTTAGTCTTCAAATTTTAGATTTCTTCCATTTTAGCCATTTTCGTTCCTTTTATCCAGTTCAATCATTTTGCATCGAGTTTCTCATAACTAACAAAATATATACAGAATTAAGTCATATTTCATTAAAATCAATAAAAATTAATTTAATTCAACGGTCCAAATAAGGGTACAAAACACATTTACCACGTATCATCAAGTCCATTTAAAAATGACAAGTGATAAATGGAATAACATTTTTATTAAGTTTAGTAGCAATTCTAAATTTGTTAAAGTTCAATGATAACTAGGAAACATTTATGAAGTTCGGTGGCAAATCGATTTTTTTAATTCAGTAATACTCGAGAAACATTCTGAAAAGTTCAATTATAAGTACAATTTTTATTGTGTATGTGGCTCATATAGAGTGGAACACGGGTTTACTGGAAGAAAGGGTCGATGTCGAAGTGAAGTGAGAGGAGCTGAGCACACCGAATGGAACGGAGCGGATTGGGCCAGGGCTAGGTATAGTATATATATACTGATGATATGACCCTATTGTTCATACTAAATAAAATATATCCACTTCACTCCTTGTGGATGTAGGCACATTACCGAACTACGTTAAATCTTTGTGGTGATTTCTCTCTTTCACTTCTCTATTATTGCGTATAAAATCCAACAACTAGTATCAAAGCTAGGTTTAGATGGCGAGTTATTCAATTGCAAAATTGGGTGTGATGAAGTTCGGTGGAATTGGGAATTTTAGACTAGGGCAAGTGAGGGTAAAGGATTTGCTGATGCAACATGGAATGGTGAACGCGTTATCTGGGAAAAGGCCAAAGGCTACGTCAATTATCGATTGGGAAGAGCTCGAGGCACGAGCAGTAGGTACAATTTGACTCTATTTGGCAGACAAGATCATGTACCACATCATAGACATTGAGTTTATGGTGAATGTTTAGCTAAAATTGGAGATTCGTTATATGTCAAAGTTTCTCACCAACAACCTGCACCTAAAGGAGCGGCTCTACGGGCTCAAGATGCTAGAGGGTACAATTCTGATTCAATGTACCAACATGTTCAATCAGATTAGTAGCGATCTATTGCGACTTGACATCAAGCTCGATGATGAAAACAAGGTAATGATATTGTTATGCTCCTTGCCTCCTTCATACGGCTACCTAGTGATCACATTGACATAGGGTAAAGAAACTCGAATCGGAGGAAGTTAAATTAGCCATGTCGGCCTACAATCTGTAGAAAATGTGTCTTGGCAAAAGTTTACAGCGTAAATGGCTGATTGTGAAAGGTACCAGGATCGTGTGAGAAAAAAGGACAAAGGTGGTTCTCGCAAAGGGAATACGAGATCAAAATCCAGAAATCAAAACAAAAAAATGTCCAAGTGTTACAAGTGTCATCAGATGGGTTGCTTTAAGAAGGAAAGCAGGGTAATGAAAAGAAATGTGATGAGTCCTCAAAATTGGCTAGTGTTGCAGAAGAAGATTCGAATTTTGGAGACAGAGACATGCTATCAGCCTCTGTAGGTAATTATGACATATTACATGACTCATAGGTACTTGATTCAGCCCGTTCATATCACCCATCGAGATTAGTTTGATTCATATCATTCAGGTAATTTTGGATATGTTCTCATGGGTAATGAAGCATCATGTAAGGTCATTGAAATGGGGTTCGTAAAATTTAAAATGATCGATGGTGTGGTGATGATTTTAGAGGATGTTAGGCATGTACCATAGTTGAGAAAGAATCTAATTTCTTTAGACATTAATGACTATTATGATAAGTCAAAGTGTGGGATCTTGACAGTGAAGAAAAGGACTATGATAGTGATGGAGGGTGTGAAATTGGCAGGGAATATTTGTCACGCGTCTTCTATAATGTGATTTATACTATAAGTGTACGGTATCAAGTCTTGCAATATAATAATGGAGTTAGAGTGTCGAACCCATAGAGATTGTAATTTAAATTTCTACTAAGTACTATAAT
>CAIGRH010085090.1:0-15666 GCA_903798295.1 Fraxinus nigra
GCTAAGTGAATAATATCAGTTTTGTCTTGCGTTAGCATTTCTTCTTCTTGCACATAATATGGAATGAGGTTATTAAGAGTCCACTTTCCCCTTTGACAGTTGTAAATGACCTTGATTAACCGAATTGTGCAAGAATCAAAATCAATACCAAATGTAAGAGCAAGTAATCAAACAGCTTGAGCTTTAGTCCCTTAAGTTTAGAAGCAATATGAGACATTTCCATGATGCACTCCCTTATGTTCCATTTAGCATGGGAATAGAGTAAATGTTGACAGATATTGCAGAAATTGATAGATTAACTAAATAGAGAACTTATACATAATTAATATGTTCACATTGGAATCCATATTAAACAAATAATTAATTCAAATAATGGCAAACTCCATTATAAGAGACCAAGCACAATATTGGTATTTAGTCTTTGGACAGAAATGCCAACTTGTAAGTGGTACTCTTGGTGTAGTGATCAAACATCGACAATAACTCCTGTCAAATAATAAACTTATCTTTTGATTGATTTATTATTCACATAGAAACCTTATAATTGTCACACATTCACCATCATAAGTGTGCATACAATCCGGCTAAATATTAACCTTCATTTGGGCTGACTAATATCTGCATGAACAAGCACACACACAAATTCCTTCTAATATTCTAAGTTAATTAACTTTCACAAGAAAGGTTGCTTTGGCAACATGTTGCTTCAATCAATTCACTTTCGAATATTATATTTCCAAATGATTCCTTTCTACCAAAATTTGAAAAGCAAGCACCAAATTTGCATATTTTATTTATCTTAAAATTTTAGGGACCTAAGGGTTAATAATTCAAAACCTTATAGGTCAAAATTAATTGATTCAAAACTTTAGGGGTCAATAATTAATTATTGAAAACTTTAGGGAACCAAAAATTAATTATTCAAAGCTTTAGGGGCCAAATAGAGAAAAATCAGAAACTTTAATGGCTTTAATTGCAAAATTCAGAACTTTAATGATCCAAAACTAATTAATTTTCAATATTTAGGAAATGAATTATTAAATCCGGAACTTTAAAAGGCACAATAGGATGAATTTTAACTTTAAGGGAGCTGAATAACCAAAACTTTAAACTTCAGGAGTTGAGTTATTAAAACTCATAACGTTAAGGCCCAACTTGAATGAACTTTAAACTTTAGGGCTTGAAACTTAAAATTTAACTCTAACATTAAATTGCAAATATGGGCCTAAAATTATCTAATTTGCAGCCCAAGCTCCTGCACCCAAAATTCCAAAACTTGAAACCCTAAAAAATCTCTCCTCTTTCTCCTCCCAAGGTCCAAAGTGGTCGGGACCGCAACACTCAGCGACGGTCCTTTCTCCGCTGTTGTAACAGCAGCGTTTTCACGGCTGATGACGCCAGTGTTGCAACGGCATAGTAACACTGTCGTCGGCGGCTGCCTCCAAAATATTTCAATTTTTTTTCATAAACTGGAATTCCTTAATGTTAGAATTCGAATTTTGGAAGAAAATCGTGAATATAATACCAAATTCTATATAATAACATGATATAATATCCAATAACCCAAAATTCAAAATTATTAAAACCTCAATTTCTTAAAGATTCAATAATGGAGTGGCTCTGATACCACTTATAGGAATTGAAAAAAAAAAGATTTTCAATTCAAAACTTTATCAAACCCTAATTACACGCATATAATTATCCATGTTGAAATCAATGAGAATGTCAAAAGTGGAAGCGTATCTTGATCCATAAATATCTGATTGATTGAGTGAATGGGTTATGATATCCCAAACTAATACATAATCTTCTCTTGAATTTTCTCTCTGTTGATGGGGGTGCAAAGAAATGAAAATCACGTTCAATTTGGGGACCATAACCCCATTATAAATAATAACTAAATATGCAGTTATTATCTTTCGATTTTTATAAATTGGCCCATCATTAATTTAAATAACCGTTCTGGTCTCTACACTTTAATTTCATGACATTTAATGTCCATTAGTCCAAAATTAGCTTTAGTGGATCACTTTATTGACTAATTTTTAAATAATAGCACCACACATTTTAATATATTACATGTATGGCCCCATATGTTGAAATTTTCCAACAGGTATTACACCCGATACTCTTATGTTACACTCAAGAAGTCATTTGTGGTACGATTTTATATACATACTGTCATGTCTATCCCCTTAAATCGTGATAATTCAGACTGAGAATTATTCAAATTACGTTACCTTAAATGAGTAAGTAAAACAGAGAAACGGATTGGGTAGGTGACCTACGAGGCGTCCGAGAAGTCGTGATTTAAGTGTTTCGAGTTTCAATATATCATGATTTGAATGAATAATTCTATCAAGTGTGAATATAAAAGTATTTCTCCTCGCGCAGAGAGGGTTTTGTATGTAATCTACACAATATAAACGTGAATTATTTTTCAAAATAGGTTTAAATATAGATTTGAACTGAATATAAACTTTTTAGGGCATGCTAAATCTTTATATGGATTAATTTTTATTCCAATACATGAGGAGGTGCGGTTGAGTATAAGAAAATGTAACAACCGAAATTCTAATTCAAGATTATACGCCAAACTTGTCTCAGAATCAAATAGTTGCGTTTATGTACGACTGTGCGTATTTATGTGACACAAAAGTTAGCATAATGAAATGGATAGAATGTAAAATAATGCCCTGTTTGATAAGTAAGGAATTCCTTGGAAAATGGAAACCATTTTCCATCTTCTCGCTTTTCCCCTGTTTGATGAACAAAATTTGCCTTGGAATTCATTCTCTCTCTTTTCCTTCACGCGCCATCTTTTCTCACATTTCAATGAAAATGCTTTCCTTTGGTTTTGTTGGAAATTCATTTTCCAGCTTTTCTGTTTTTTTTTTTTTTGGCAATTGAAAAAAATTCTAGATGCAATGGTAAAAAAAATTATTACTTTTATTGACTATTTCCATGAAAAATAAAGCCAAACGAATGATATTCGGTAGGGTAAATTTTTTTATTTTTTATTTTTTTGCAATTGGAACAAATTCTAGAGCTAATGGTAGAAAAAATTATCACTTTAATGGACAATTTTCATGAAAAATGAAGTCAAATGGACACTAAACTTTTCACATTTTTCAGGTGGAAGATTATATCAATCAAACACAATTAATTACAATTCTCAATAAAATAAATTCTAGGCAATTCAATTCCCAGTAAAACATTTTCTTTCCATCAATTTTCCACTTTTGCAATCAAACGGACCCTAAGAGTTCTTCTCTTTCTCCTATGGAGACTTTTTAGGATAATCTCTCGACTCTCATCATCTACACTTTTGATTGAGCTTTATTTTGTTTCTATCAACAATGTAACTAGATTAGATCCGATGACATTCACATCATCCGTGGTAAGGGGGAGAGCATATGACGGCTTGTCAAGAAATACAATGGGCACAACTTGATTAAATCGATTCTATATCTATGACATTGAGATCGAGTCATCTTCGATGCACATTTTACTCCACGATTTTTTCGGTCAAATGGTACAATATCGTATATAGCTACACGATGAAAATTGATTTGTTAACCGTTATTAAAAATGTTTGCAAACTATATGACTCAGGCACAAAACAACATAAAATAAATCAAATTTCATATTTGGTGCCACATAGTTTTCATGGAGCAGTTTGTTGAGATTAAGTTGAAAAGAAAATTAATCAAGAGCATCTGTATGAATTATCATCGGTCTGAAAAGGAAACCAGTAAAAATAATATGTCCTTTCAGTTGAAGGATCATACTCCAACCCACAGAATTCAATGAACCAATTTATCTTAAAGCGATAAACTTGATTTTTTTTCTTTATCCTTGGTTACTCTTTAAATTTTCGTTTAAAAGCCCAGCCTTCGTATATGTGATTCTAATATCATTTTGTAGATTGACATGATCCAGTTCAATACTAGTACCATGGTTGTAATTCAAGAGTTTAGTCGACATATGTCCAATTTCTAAAGATGAAATTGGAGGATGTTGCAATGTCAAAATTGAAGGTTGATCTTCACAATGTACTTTCAAAAACCAACTCAACTCAATCCAACTCATGCCCACCCCTAGATGGGTGATTGTGAAGGGTTGTGGTGTTTGTGCAAATCTATGTGTGGTGTGTGTGTGTGCAGACTTGTGTGATCGTGTCTGCAGTGTGTGGTACATTTGCAGGCAGTGATGGGTTGTGTTGATTTGTGTGTGGTTTGTGTTGATGGTTTGGAAGCGGTGGTGTTGAGGTAATATCTGTTTTTTTTTTTTTTTAGGTGGCGTCGATGGAGGTGGGACGGAATGGGTTGGATGAAGAGCGATTGTGATCACCTATTCAGTAATCGTAACCAATAAAACGAATAAATCGTGACCAATAAATAATATGTGAAACTACAATTTTTCTTCGTGATCGATAAATAAGTTGCGACCAATTAATTTGAAATTTGTGATCTTGAAATAAGTTGTGATAAATTAATTTAAAAATTTATAATTGAAAAATAACACGCGATTAATTAATTTGATAATTTGTGACAGCAAAATTAGTCGTGACATAAAAAATGTGTGTTTTGTAATCGAGAAATAAGCGGTGATCTTTTAATTTGATAAATTGTGATCGATAAATAAGTTGTGACCTATAATTTTGTGATTTGTGGACGTGACGTTATGTACTTGTGATTAGTACGAAACTCTGAAGATAAATTGTGACCTTAACTTATTTAATTACCTATTTAATAAATAAACTATATTTAATTATCTATTCAAGTAATATCACCTGATTATTGGAAGGAATGTGTAATTGATTCTTTGATGTAAAAGAGAATTCTTTTAAATATCTTTCATTATATAATGTTTATTATCTTGGTCTTTTTTTATTAAAATAAAATTTTTATTATTGTTTGAATCATTTCAGGATTTATTTAACTTGATATTTTTGATTAAAATGAAAATATGGCTTTTACCTTTTAGAGAGTTACAGAATTGTTTACTGTAACAATAGAAATCATGGTTATATTTTATTCTATACAAACTTTATTATTGGTGGAAGTTATAATTTCTGCAACTATATAAATCCCTTCCTTTTCTTGGTAAAAAAAAACACATTTAAAAGCAATCTTCTACTTCTGTAATATCGGGAAAATTCGTTTATCATATTATCCTGTTTTTTGAGATATTGTTTTGGGGTATAACTTTAGGATTTTGAAAATCATTTGTGATTGCTGCATGAGTGGTTTGATCGTTGTGTTTTGAAAGTGCTTGTCCAAAGAGGTCGCAGTAGTTAACGGCAGACAATTTCACTTTAAGATATCGTGCTGTCACGGATCTATAAGTTTTCTTCTCTCCACATTTTTATTTTGAAATAGTATCTGCAACTAATTTTTATCTTACATGGTTGGCTACTGTAATCGGATTGGAAAACTTGCACTGTATTCATGGACCACAAATAGTATTTAAATGCTTCCTCATTCACTCGGAAATAATATTTGAATTCTTTCTTGGCAAAAAGATAGCAAAATTTGTCAGTGTGACGATGGAAGTTGTTGGAATCTCTACAATTTAAATATATTAAAAGTAATTACCTTCGAAGAAAAATAAGTATCCACACATCCCATAGGGTCATAGTTCATAATCTAAATGATTTTTTACCAAACATGCAACTGAGATACAAAGTCTTCTTATCCTCAAATTTTTTTTTAGCGCTCGATTTCCTTGGTATTATTCAATCGGATCCAATCCTTTGATGAAAACTTGAATTAGACAAGGGGTACTTGTACTTGCGATAAGTAGGTATAGAATTGATTGACCTGTGACAAACTTTGAAAGGTTAATTTGTGTGCGGGTCCGTTTGATGCACATATTCGTGGCCAATAATGCATTTTTCTTTTAAATCACGTAGGCCAAAAGTCTGGCACTATTGTTCCTTGCCAAATTAAACGATGTTCTGATTTACTATAATGCCCTTCTGAAATTGGTAAAGTGAGTAGATAGACATTGAACGAGGAATATAATGGAGAATGTGGTAACCTGAACTGGAGAAAAATGTGCAGTTGTTGTCAGATAGTCTACTGTTCCAACGTTCCGAATTTGTCTACAATTTCTCGCAATTTAAGGCCACGTTCTTTTTGTTGTTTTCAAATCATTTTCAATTTTCAGTTTTCGAAAACACTGAAAACTTAAAACACGTTTACTTACCTATTTTCAGAAATAAATTTCCAAAAACGAGTTTAAAATTTACAAAGAAAACGAAAAACACCAAAAAAGTCGTTTTGACTATTTTCAGTTAAAACCAAATCAAAACTTCATTTTTTTGACTTTTGAAAACAATATTTCAAAAGACAAAAAGATCGCGTTCGCAACAATATCAAAATGAACACTCAAAAGTCAAAACACAAAATCCAAAATGAATTCAAAACTAAAAACTGAAACACTGATAGAACAAGCCCTAAGGCATCTGTTTTAGCTACAAAGTAGCAATATATATATTGGATGCACACAAAAACATATGATGTTCAAGCATAATTTTATTTTGTAGCTCTCTCTCTCTCACACACACTCTCTACTTATAATTGAAACAAATTAAGAAGGTTTTAATTTAAGTTAAGCAGCAGCCGCCTCTGCCTTCATTTCATCTTTAATGGCTATTGCTAACAGATCATAGGCTTGAGTCCACGCACCATTCATTTCTTCACTCCATTTATCCCCCATTGCCTCCTTCACTGTTCTCAGCAAAGCCACTTTCACAACCTATTGTAAGTTATACAATACACGAAAATGAATTAATTGATACTACTGAGAAAATATTGTATTTATTTTGAAAAGAAAAATTGATACCTCGAAGTGAGAATCGATGACTCCTTTTCTAAGATGGACGGTTCCCAGCCATTTGAGAGTAGTATCAGCCACCACCACTTTGCCCTTCTCGTGAAGTTGAATAGCTGATTCACATGTCTTCATATATATATATATATATATGGAAAAAAAGTTAATTTAGCCGTACAAATAAGCTGCTACTCAAAAAAATATTTAAGCAAGTATTCATATAATTATTTGAGTGAATTCATCTTGAAGTCCATTGATAGGAAGTTCATTTCATAAAAGATCTTTATGTTGATTCTCATGTTTGTTAAAATGGAATGTATTTTGATAAATCAAAGTTAAAATTATCTTTAAGGCCAATTATTTATATCTACAAATTTCAAATAGATTTTGATAAAAATCGATGAAATGTACTGTTGAAAAGTCGTGTACCTATGAAATATATAGTTAAAATTACTTGTGAACTTTGATTCGAAATTTTAATTTGATTTTAATCTATAACAAGCAAGGGCTGAATCTCGAGCCCTTTCAGAATAAGATAACTGGTTGTTAGTTTGACCCAAAACTCCCTTGGATCGACATAGAGAGGGAGGTCATCAATAATTATGTTAACCATGGAGTCCAAAAATCAGCAAATAAATAAATTTATTACCGTCTTGAAAACCTTAACAGCATGAGCCCTGAGTTTTGGATTATTCTGAGGGATTTCATCCGTGTTCTGCAGAAACGAGAACATGTTCTTCGCTTCCGGGGCTTTCTCCATAATCCTGCATCCATTCCTTTCCATTATAAATAACAATAAAAATTCTTAACAAGGCCATTTCTTTAAGGTGCACGGTGAAATGAATCTGTGTGTACATACATGAATGTGGGCTTTCTCTATATACTTACAACGTGAACAAACGAAGGCTGAGCTCAGGAACATTTTGCTTCATCACCTCCCATGACTCCTTCACTAAACTTTCTTGTTTCTCACTGAAAACCATTCTCTCTCTCTCTCTCTCTCTCTCAGTTATCAGATGTCCATCTGTATTTTTAAACTAACTTGTCATGGGGTGGATGGGTGAGTAAGCGTAGGTGTATTTTGCAAACTAAACGACTCGGGTGCAAAGCAACCTAAAATAAAGAGTAATGATATTCATCTCTACTATGGTTACAAACACAGTCTATGTAGCGTTAATGTGGTATTAAATGATAGACGAACATTTCATTTAACCTATCATTTATGACTACCTATATACTGTATTTATAATCCAATGTGAATGAATAATATTACTCTAAAATAAACCATAGTATTTGGTTCCACATAGTTTTCGTGGATGGAGCATTTTGTTGAGAATTATAAGTCATGACTGTTGAAAAGAAAATAAACTAGTATACAAATTATTGTCACCTATACCTATATTATGAATAAATGGAAATTTTTTTAATACGACATATTTCATTTTAGCGGTTATCTTATTAAAAAGATTATTTAAATCATGTTTGACCAAGCTGAATAAAGTAACTTTTAAACTTAGCCAAATATACTATTAATTAGTGTGATTTCTTGAAATTGTTACATTAGAACATCGGTCAACTTTAAATTGTTTTAGTATAGTCACTTAGTCATAAATTTAAAATATTGCTGGACCATAACTTATATTTAAGTAGAACAGACTGGTCTGGTCCAGTTCTGATTCGAGTCGGGTGATCTTTGTGCTCAGGTTCGCGGTCAGGAGAATTGGGCACATGCTGGTGAAGCTTTCAATCCTGTTGCCAGCTGATTTTCTTATTGGATTAAGCTGTGTGTACATAGATGTACATATAAAGGTTCACATAATGTGAGGGGGGTGAGACTCACGATACTGTAGCATGTGCCCCACCCTACTCACATTATGTCAATCCTACACATAGTATGGCTCTTTCTTGTTTTATTGCGGAGTGGATTTGATGTAGATCGAATCTACAACACACTAACAAACGGATTGCATCTTATGAAAACAAACGTTTTTTTTCCTTATTTCATGAACAATAAAAAAATCATACAAGACGCTTTAGAGACTTAAATACTAAAAGAACAGATAACCTATTGGGCTAGCAATTCCTTAATGGGCTGAGCTATAAAGTAAAATAAGTAAATACTGAAAATATGAATTAAGAAACATTAAGTGTCGTTTTGACTTAACAAATGAATTCAAACGCCCAAAATCCGTTATACGTCACGGCAAAGCGGAAGAATCGTCACGAACTTTTTAGAATAGGGTCATGAGCCTAAAACAGACACTGTATGCAAAAGTCATGACATTTTCTTCGAACGCCGACCATACAAACATTCCAAATATGCAAGTGCTTGTTCCTCCACACTAACCTCATCGGGATTCTTGGCACAAAATCTTTCCACATAATCAAGCATAGCATTCCTACTATGTCAACAAAAAAATAGAAGAAATTGCGCTAAATACCTCTTTCGGGTACTAAAACTAAAGTATATGTTCTAAGCAAATGGTAATGAAATTTCATTAAAAGGATACAATGGTATTTTTCCTTAAAATTAGGCGATGGGTCATGGGCTTTCGTTTCACTCTGCAAATTTTTCTCGACGAATTTAGTTGTTATACTCTATTTCAACCAAATTTTTGAACATAAATTATTATCAAATACAAAATATGTTAACTAATAAAAAATTTGAGTATATGATTGTCATGAAATATCATTAGAGACATAAATGTTATAATGAGTAAGGATTGAGAACTTTGAGTATAATTAAAATATGGTGAAAGAAATAAAAATTGTGGCATGAACGTAAATTTTTCAAAATTTTGATCGAAATTCATAAACAGGTACTGGATATGGTGTAATTGTTTACAAAAGGACAACAAGAGCATGCAGTAATAACGAACGATTAGTGATGAAGATTTGCCCATGTTTTCATGAACGGATTTAGGATTCTCGTTAACAGGGTAATAATATTTATATTGAGACAATCCCATTAGATTTTTAGTTCTAGTCTCACACATATTATGATGTGCTGAACTAACATGAATAAGAAATGTATATTTGTTTTCATTTTAATCCTTTTTCAATTGTTATATCCATCAACATCTAATCTCGGAGATTTGGATGAATTACCATCTTTATGAAAACGAGAGTACTAAAAACAATATGCCGTTTCAGTTGAAGGTGAATACTCTAACCAACGAAATTCGTTGAACCAATTTCCTGAAAACAACGAGCTTGGTTTTTTTCCTTCTATCCTTGGATACTCTATGAGTTTTAGTTTGTAAGGTTGAACTTTTAGATATGTGATTTTATTCTCATCTCATAGATTGATAGGACATTCAATTTTTTTTTTAATTGTTCCCAATTCCGGTTCAATACTAGTACATAATTGCAATTTAAGAGTTAATTATAACATATATTTTTCTAGAAATGAAATTTGAGAATGTTGCATGGTCGGAATTGAAGGTTGATTTTCGATCAATCTCTGATCAAGGTGTTGAGGTGTAGTTAATATCAAAGACCTTTACGGTAATGAGGAAAAAGAATTTATGCTCAACTAGTTCGCCCTTGTACATAAAGGTGTTGAAGATGAAGGTAGTGAGGGAAAGATGTCAATTGTGGATATAGCATGTTCTTATAAAGATATTGTTTAGAGATAGTTCAAGTAGAAGGTGACCTAGTTGAAATAAATCGACCAAAAGTTGTGTCTCCCTCACGTATGGTAGTTTACTTTGAAGTTGATTCATAGTGAAATAGCTATAGCCTGCAGAAGGCATTCCGAAGGTACAAAGGATGGCAGTGTTGGGAATCTACCTATACATGAACAGTGAAAATTTAAAATTATTTTCCATTCGCTTCAAAGACTGTCTTTGTGTTTGAATAGAAACTATGATTAGAATATTAGTTTTGACGGATTCTCAAACTTCTACGTGAATTTTGAACATGGTCACTGCACACCACGATTGTTCAATCGTCCAATCTTTAATAGTAATTCACTCAGACAAAATAATAATGAAGGATTAAGATTTTCTTTTCTTGAGTTAGTAAGAATAGGAATCACGATGTTAAATGACGTGAACCATTATTTAGATATAATTAAAATAAGATAAATTAAAATCATCCTATTAATTTATCATTAATTCACATAAACTAATTAATGCATATTCATCGTCATTGACCGACATATAGCAATATATCAAAGTAATACATATGACGAGTATAGACGGTCGCCTGACCACTCTTACGGTGTCCTTGCACAATACCTACAGAAGGAAATTGGACTTGTACTATGGGCAATTGGATCGACCCGATTTTAAAATCAAGAAACGAAGAGGAATATTGAACGTACAACTCATGGTAAACAAGGAATTGTGCTGCTATGGGTACAAGGTGGGACCCCACCGACGCCTCACAATATAGGGGGAGGGTGAGATTTTTTTTGGCATGGTCCTTTAATAATTCAGCTTTCAACAAGTCAATCCAGCCATTGCAATGTTACAAAGAAAGTCAACATAACCAAGGCGTTCTTTAAACGCGACACGTCAGACGATGAATCGAATGACAACGCCCAAACTTAACAAGAGAGGAACACGTAGGTAAATTAATGTGCCCACCCCATTTATGCTGTACATTCATATTCCAAAACCCACCTGCTCCTCGGTACCACTCCAACACAAGAAACCATGAGTTCTTCAACAGAAAATGTAAGTTTTCTTCCCTTTCTTCTTTCTTCCCTGAGTGTTTATATATGTACGAATTCATATATTTATGTAAAATAGGAACGATCATGTTCTTGATTTTCTTTGAATTCGCCGATCATGTGTTGGGTGCTTTAACCGTTACGATAATCAGGGAAATGGCTTGACTTGACTAGAAAATTCGTTTACTCTTCAAGAATTGGTTGTTCTATCAGAATTCAAAGTCTTAAGACTTTAATTTAGGCACGCGATATTGAATTGCTTAGCATGCCAAGTTTTTATTTTTTTTATGGGGTTTCCCTCGCTAGTTTGTATCTGAAATTAGATATAATTTTGGTCCATTCTGTCTTGGTGTAAGAGAAGAAGTTTTATATTTCTGGGTAACCAGGGTTCAATATAACATTTAGTGATCCATTTTTTGAATTTTCAAAAAATGTTACAATTTTAATTGATTGCTTAAATGGTTGCAGTTTAGAGTGGAATCAGTGGATTATAAATTTTACACTTTTACTACACTTGCATCATGGTTGACAGCTTTGTTTACCATCTTTAACACGGCACACAAATTTACCATTGATTTTAACAATACTTATTCAAATCAATGCCTCGATTTTGACACCTCAAAGGGTGTCACGGCGTACAACTAGCTTAATTCTAATTTTTATTAGTAGATTTTATTATTCAATTTTGGAATTCTATGTAATGCCTGTCTCGTAGATCTGCGTTTCTCAGAGGGGTCGTATTTTCTCGTGAAGGAAATATTCTTTACATGGAAAGGTTGAGTTTAATGCGAAGAGTTTACTGTTGTATGGCGATAAAACCAATGCTGGTCTTCTTAAGAAGTAGTCTTGTGTTGAAGTAATTGTCAGCTCGCCCCAAAACATGTTTTTTGATACGTGTCAAAACATCGTCCAAATACCCCTAGTTTTTTCAATCTGCCCTGGATCAGTAGGGTTAATGGATGAATTGTAGTATCCTTATCCTTTTTCATAGATAGAAGATCGGAAATCTTTCGAAGCAAAAAATGGAATTTAATAATAATATCCAACTATATGAAATATAATAATTAATTGTATAGAGATTAAACCGATTTTTGTTCAATTTGGTTTAGATTAAACTTTTTCCTTCTAGTTAATTAACAGAAAAATCACCCATTGATCTCACTTGTGATTGGTAACATGGCTTTAGCAGAAGACTTTGTGTATTTTCAGGTTCTTTCTGGCTTTCTGCATAATACTTTTTCTTTCAATCTTATGTACTGTTACATATTTTAACTTTTGTTGTTTTGAGTTTCCCTATATGAGTTGCACAGGTAATAATAATTTCTTAAGTTGTAAGTTGCGTGCTTCTAAAATTTTATTTTCATTGCAGAGTACATGTGCTATTTGCTTGGGTAATGTGACAAAAGGGCAAGCCATCTTTACAGCCGAGTGCTCCCATTCCTTCCACTTCGGCTGCATTGGCAACAGTGTCTCACATGGCAATTACAATTGCCCTATTTGCCGTGCCAAATGGAATTGTCTCCCTTTCACTAAGCCCAACTTCGACGGTAACATTCCTCTCCCACAATTCCCTACTTCCTTCTCCAATGTTTCTCAACAACAGGTGCTGCCACCCCCTCCATCTGAGCGCGAGTCCCTTGTTTTCTCTGATGATGAACCCTTACCCACAATCACAGTTGATCCTACATCTTCTGCTTCTCTTACTGGTCTTCAAAGTGTCAATATAAAGTCCATTCCTGAGCGACACGTGATTGCGGCTTCTGAATCCATCTCTCCATTTGCTGTTCTTGTTGGAGTACGTGCACCTCCATTTTCAGATAATGCACGTCACCTTGAGCGTGCACCTATTGACCTTGTTACTGTACTAGATATTAGTGGTAGCATGTACGGATCAAAGTTACGTCTTCTGAAGCGTGCTGTTCTCTTTGTCATAGACACCTTGGGTCCGTCTGACCGACTTTCGATAGTTTCTTTCTCGTCTGCTGCTCAGAGAATCTTTCCCTTGCGTAGAATGACTGGCAATGGCCGCGAAGATGCTAAAAGGGCGGTTGATTCACTTCAAGCTTGTGGTTTGACTAATATTGTGGAAGGCCTGAAGAAGGGGGTTCGGGTCCTTGAAGAAAGGCATCAATGGAATCCAGTTGCTAGCATCATATTCTTATCTGATGGGAAGGATACTTGTTACCATAGGTCAATGTTTCAAAATTCCTCAAATCCAGGACAAAATCCCGAATATCTACATCTTTTGCCTGGTTCCATCTGTCCTAGAAACAGGGGAAGCCAAGATGAAGGCCAACATCAAACATTTCCAGTCCACACATTCGGTTTTGGTACAGATCATGATCCTGTTGCTATGCATGTCATTTCTGATGAATCAGGTGGCACCTTCTCCTTCATCGAGTCGTATGAAATGGTGCAAGATGCTTTTGCAAGCTGTATAGGTGGTCTTCTAAGCGTGATGGTTCAAGAAATGCAAATAACTGTGAGATCAGCATCAAATTGTGTGGAAATCATATCAATTTCTTCAGGAAGATATGGAAGTGAAATCACTGATCAAGGATGTCAAGCAGTAATCAATGTTGGGGACTTGTATGCAGAAGAGGAAAAAGAATTTCTGGTCAACTTGTCAGTTCCAGTACTTCGAGTTGCTGTAGATGAAGAAAATGAGGGAAAGACATCGCTTTTGGATATAGTGTGTTCTTATAGAGATGTTGTGTCAAAAGAGATAGTCCGTGTAGAAGGTGACCTAGTCGAAATACGTCGACCGAAAGTTGTGTCCCCTGCAGAAACCACAGTTAACTTGGAAGTGGATNTAGAAGGTGACCTAGTCGAAATACGTCGACCGAAAGTTGTGTCCCCTGCAGAAACCACAGTTAACTTGGAAGTGGATCGACAGAGAAATCGCCTGTCGGCAGCAGAAGGCATTGCAGAGGCTCAAAGGATTGCAGAGACTGGAAATCTAAGTGATGCACGGGATATACTGACGACGAGGAGAACAAGAATTCGTGCTTCAATATCTGCCCAAGCAGGGGATGGTCTCAGTAACTGGCTTGAATCCGAGCTTAAAGAAACTGAACGAAGAATGGGAAGTCGTGAGTTGTACAACCTAGCAGGGCGAGCTTATGCACTCTCAGGAATGAGCTCACATGCTTATCAAAGAGCCACAACTAGAGGGAGTGTAGTGCCAGGAGCAGAAGCACAGAGAGACTCGAGCTCTGCTAGTGCTGTCCCTACTAATTTAGCTGCTTCAGATGCAAATAATGCTAGTTTTAGTGCATACACAACTCCCAATATGGCTCATATGGTGAACAAATCTATGCAACTCAACCAGGAAAGGGCCCTGGCTTCGGCCCCTGCTCCGGGCCCTGGCTCCCGCTCAGATTCCAACTCCAACTCCACATGAATAGAATATGTTATTACTGATTAGATATAGTATCTGCTTGACTGTTCTTGAATCCTTGATAAAACTTTGAGACTAGATTCTATTGAGTTGAGTTTCTCTTGAAGATAATTGATTGGTGATTGTGCTTTGGCCTATTTCTCTGTTTGTTTACCTGTTTAATTTCTTTCTGGAATGTGTATAATATTCTGTTTGCCATTTTAATGGACTAGGAACATAAGTTTTTAAAGTTTTGTTTGGTGAAGCAATTAGAGCATGTGCATGACTGATAAGTTATTATAAGTTGTGGATCGTAGGGAATATGTGGTAATAAATGCTCCAACCTTGCTACACTTGCATTCTATTTGACATTATGTTTTTACATTTTATCGCACAATTTTGCCATTGATTTGTCGAATATTTACATCACCAATTCAATAAAAGAAGAAGTCTGAAAAACTTAACAAAAATAGTAGTGTTTGAAGCAAGTTCAGAAAGGATGAAAGGCGGCGGTGGGACTTACGATTGGGAAATCAAGAGGGAAACGACGAGTCATCTTCTCTTCGTCAGGTGCCATACACAGTCCATGACCTCTGATGTCCACGTGTCGAAATCCGAGGGATGGTTTGGTTGAATGGAGACAACCGACGGTGAATGTGTAGAGAGAATGGAGGGGAGGGACGGTTTGATTGAATGGGGGGTGGGGGTTGGTTTGTAATTTAATTTTAGGGTTTTGATGTATTATTTTATAATATTTAAATATGAATTA
>CAIGRH010085102.1:0-14692 GCA_903798295.1 Fraxinus nigra
AAAAAAAAAAAAAAGAATATCAGAGCACCCAAATTCGAGGGCGAATTTAGCGTGGGGGTAGTGGGATTACCTGCCCCCACACTTAATTTAGAATTTCAAATTTTATCCAATAGTTTTTCAAAACTTTCAAAAAAAATCTTTGTAAATTCAATTTTTGCCCCCGTGATTAATTTTTTTTTCTTCTTTTTTTGGTAATTTGCCCCATGAATCTTTTCTTGTAGCTCCGCCCTTGTCCAAATTCAAGCACGACATCACAAGAATGCCACTAAAACTCATAAATGTATTAATGCGTTAGGAAAAAAAATCAAATCACAAAACAAGATAAAAATGTAATCCTCGGTTTTTCAAATTCATATATTGCTACATCTGTGTATATTTGCTCTAAAGGCGTCTCGTCTCTTTCATTATCTACTAAATTCTTTGTCATACGGGAATACTTCAAACATATCCTTGTAATTTTCTTTGGTCTATTAGAGTTCTAATTAAAATACAAATTCTAAAAAAATATAAAAAGGTCTAGGATAATTTAATGAAAATAAAAATTAGTAAATGAATTTAGACCTATATATTTTTATTTAATTGTATTTAAGTAAATTTGCATAAATATAATAAAATCTTATTTTTAGAAGGGGATGTATATATAAAAAGTAAAAAAAAAAAAAAGTCAAATCATTTTCTCCAAATTCACATCATACGAGGCTCTGTTTTATTTAGATAAAAATTATATTTTTAATAGATTTTTATAAAAGTTGATGGAGCTTGTAATTGAAAAGTAACGAATCTCGTAGAATATGTAATTTAAATTAATTGTTAATNAAAATACAAATTCTAAAAAAATATAAAAAGGTCTAGGATAATTTAATGAAAATAAAAATTAGTAAATGAATTTAGACCTATATATTTTTATTTAATTGTATTTAAGTAAATTTGCATAAATATAATAAAATCTTATTTTTAGAAGGGGATGTATATATAAAAAGTAAAAAAAAAAAAAAGTCAAATCATTTTCTCCAAATTCACATCATACGAGGCTCTGTTTTATTTAGATAAAAATTATATTTTTAATAGATTTTTATAAAAGTTGATGGAGCTTGTAATTGAAAAGTAACGAATCTCGTAGAATATGTAATTTAAATTAATTGTTAATTTAAATTTAAATGTTAATATAAATTACCAAACAGGAGCTAGATATAAAACGTTACAAGAATAATTACGTAGGGATCGACAAATAATAATAATAATATACATCATGCATGCGTCTTGTAGAATTATGATACAAACTTGCTACTGAACATATGAATACTCGAAATCAATACATGGGAGTGATCAAAAGCATTAAAGAGGACAAATATTTGTGGGCACAAAAGCATCACAAGTTTGAATCGTGGTAGCAGCTGTAGAACTGATGAAATCCTTGACAGCATCGTACAATTCTTGAGCTGCTGTTGTATTTGAGAGCTCCACGCTGTGATAACCTCCATCGACGAACAGTGAAACGACACTAACTCCATTCGATTCAAGCAGTTTCACCAACTGTTTTTCCCTGTCAACAAGTGGATCGCCATTGTTGCCCTTCACCATGCACCTTGGCAATCTCGAAGCCCTACCGAGATAAGACCCCCCAGTTAGTGGATTTGCGAACTCATGATCTCTGCTAGCGTTTTCTGGCAATGCCAATGTCCACAGGACATCATTTGCGTATAATGGAACGAAATCATCATCAATGAGTCTGAGTTCTGATTCTGTTCTTTGGACTCCACCGAAGTATGGCTGATTCATTATGAGCCCTTGAATTTTTATGGGTTCAAGATCGAAATCTAATGCATTTAGTGCTGCATGGTATGCTATATTCCCACCTGCAGCACTTCCCAGTAGGAAAACTCTTGAGAAATCAGCATATTCATGTATCCAGGGATCAACAGTGGTAGTATGTCCACCAAGTGCTTGATATTTTGCCCACGAGAGAGCATCCATGGCATCTTCATAAGCTGCGGGGAGCCGATTTTCCGGGGCGTGTCTGTACTCAACGGAGGCAACAATGGCCGGAATTTGAGCAGCAATGTCGTTGCAAAAGTTATGAAAAACGATAGTCGACACGCTGAACAACACGAAATCACCACCGTGCAAGTAGATTATGAGTGGAAGCTTAGTGTTTGGTGGAGGATTTACAGGTCGAAAGAGGCGTATGAAAGTTTTGGTTAAAGGGTTTAGATGAATGTCTTTCGAGAGGGCAATTAGGGGCTGTGTTGGATCATCAACTTGTGGGGTGGCATTTACTGTTGGGATTCTGTTTTCTCTATTCATCGAGCCATCTGCATTTGGTGAGATTCCTAAGGCCTTGTAGGCATCCTCTACAGTGTGATCAGAAGCGGTTCTACATGGATTAGCCATGATTAATGCACCAAAACACAAGAACAAGACAAGAGTTTGCCACGAAGGTGAAAGTTGATCAGAAGTATACATAATTACTGCAGAGATTGAATGAGAAAGTGTGTTTTTGTAAGTGAAAATGCATCTTTGTGGGGATTATATAGAGTCGGGACTGGACCAGGTCTGCCATTTTTGTGGGTCAAAGGTGATACTGGTTTAGCAATTTCGTTGCTATATAATTAGATTATCAAAACCCTGTTTTGAGGTCAATTATACATAGCCACTCTTGAGGGTCAATTAAGCTAGCCCCCATTTGCTTCAATGGGCAGAATCATACCAAGCGGTCCAAGTTGTTTTTATACAATTTTTCGTATGGCCGGATGGTAAATATTAAGAAATCTAAGGGTATTATGATAAATGTGGTGGTCATCCAAAAAAATAAGAATAAGGATATTAAGGTCACAATGTATTTAGCCCTGACCATTATAGAGAGAAATTGAGAGAAAAGTAATGTTTTAAATAATGATTTTTTAGAGAATACGTAGTTGAAAAGTTGAGAAAAATTTTGAGTTTATGTGCAAAATATTTTACTGTGAATATTAAAATGAATATGAAAAATAAAGAGTTTAGAAATAGAATAAGGATATTAAGGTCTTGTTTGATTTCTTCATACTTTGACCTTGTGAATCTTCCTTTGACTCTCTTGTTGACTTTCTGCCTACGTGACTTACCACGTGTCACCTTTACTCTTAATCTCAGGGGCGATGCGTAATAGAGAGCAAACAAATTTATTTGCTCATTGTATTTTTAAATAAATGGAATAAGCCAACAAATGCAGAGTTGTAACCGAACATTTATCACTCATTTTAAAGTGCATTAATAATTTTTTGGACAAAAAGCATCATTAAAGAAAATATGTGTTAATTAATGAAAAGTTAAGGACATTAATTTAACCAAAAAAAGCTAAGGTATAAACTTTATAATAAGTAAAGATTAATGATTTTCAATGTAATTAAGAAATGGTGCATTTATAAAGTAACATGTTGTCAATATAACCTACACTTAAGCCCTTGCTTGGTGTATCTATAAATCATATATTTAGTAAAATTTGATAAAAGTTAATAAAATTCGTGGTTGAAAAGTTAATAAAAGTTGTGAATCTCATGAAATCTATAATTAAAATTAATTATTGACTTTGACTTAAATTTTTATCAACTTTTTAAGTTACTCGCCAAGTATGATGAGACATTCTTATTGCTAGTGTATTTCAAGTTTATTTGCAAACAATTTTGAGTTTATATTAAAAATTGATAAACGTGAAAGCTTTGTGTCTAGGATTGAACTCACTATGCAATTTCCAATTCGATTGAATGATAAGAAGAATAAGGAATTTCTACACGTTGCTTTGCTTGTTATTGCATTTCTTGGTAGTCAAGTCCACCTAGGGAGAGTTATTTATGCCTACAAGAAACTTCCCAATAGCCATCACACTAAGCAAGAACTTAACATTTCTTTGCTATTTCACCACCTTCCACGACATTTACAAGACCTTCATATCAATGTGTAGTAGGAATTACGTAACTAAGCTGAAAGGCAAACTTAACGACAGCGTATTGACCAAATCATTTCATAATATACCTTTAATATCACTAGTAAAATTGTGACTCGTTTGAGAATAGTAATCCTGAAATTCGATTGTCTTTTAAGTTATAGATATATCGATTTTTTTTTTTTTTTGTTGACGTAGGAACCCGTAGCCGCTATCCATGAGTGAGTTTGGGTAAATCTCGCTCCATGTGCAGTCGAATTTTTCATTTGAGTTTAATTGGTTCTGGTACATATTAAGACTTGGAGTTCGATTTTTAAAGATCAACATTTTTAAGAATAGTAGTATAATTCCTTAGATATTGTATATTAATTTATTTTTATTCGATGTGTGATATAACTAGTGGTGTCAAACTAGGCGGGCCGAACATGGCCCGCTAGGAACCGACCTGGTGAAAATGACCTGTAAACCGGCCCATAACTCAAGTGGGCTGGGCCGCGGGTAAATAAATAAATTTGGGCCGGGTCACTTAACATGATCAAAGAGGATTGAAGGACAGCTTCGAAGTTGCCAAAGAGTGAAAATGGCGGGGAAGCAGGTTCTTGTAGTCGAAATGTGTAGCTGATGGGCTCGGCTTTTTTCATATTTAGACCCGAGTTTTGCAATAGTAATTTTTTTGTAGAATGTATGGCTAAAAAGTATGAAAAAGTTTTGATTTACTTGTAAATTGTTTTCTAAGGAGAATATGTAATTGAAAATGAGTTCGTCAAAAAATGAATTTTGAATAACAGGGCTCAAACAGGGAGTTATTGACTCCGTGCTTTGATAAAACGAGCCTAACAAGTAGTTCTGGTTAACCTGCACTTTCAACTTTATAGTACTTGAAGCCTGCTTGCTTGGATTTCATACACAAGACACGACAATTATTCATGAGAAAAACATGTCCAACATTAAAAATTAGGATATATTTCGGATTCCCCAAAGTAATCTCGTTATTTTCAATTTCTGTGTCTCCAATATTTTATCCCAGGCTGCATTCTCAGCTTGGCTCTGAACAAGTGATTATCACTTTTCTGAGGTATTCTCTCTGTCTTAAAATTCTGTTCATCCTTTTTTTAAAAAAATCTCTATGCATGAAACTGGATGATACTCGCGTATTCTTTTGTACATAATTTACGTATTTACAACAGTTTTTACTTAGATTCTCAATGGAAATAGTTCGTAGTCGAATTATAGTATGATGTTAGCATTATTTTTTTATTCTCTGCAGGCAAAATGTCTTGCAGCTCAACAGCAGCAAGGGAACTTACGACGAAGAATGAAAATTCGTCTGAAAACATGGCTGAATCCAATGACTCGTTTCAAACATGCCATCTTAGAAAAATTCAACGCGGTATTAAAAACCCAACTATTAAGACCAGAAGAGGAGCAACCAGAAAGGCTCCTCCCGGCTTTCGCCCTTTAATCCCATCAAAATATGGAGGCAGTTTTCGATATCCAACCTTGCTGGAGCAACAACTGCTTCCCAGGATGATCAAGTACGTGCTTGCACATGCGCTCAGTTATACCCTGTTCGGTTGAAATAAAAATCAGCTTTTTGGTAAATTTTGATAAAAGTTGATGTAATGTGTGGTTGTTAAGTTGTGGATCCTCTGAAATGTATAAATTTAATCAACTTTTTTAGTTGAACCAAACAGGGTACTGTCAGATTTTTTCGTCTAACTTTTCCGTGAATCTTGATTAAAAAAAAAAAAAAATAGGGGTGATGATGCGCTTGCAGCTCTATCAAATGACAAATCTAAAGGAGATCAGCTAACAATTTTCTATGATGGAGTTATCAATGTGTATGACAATGTTTCTGTTGATAAGGTACCACAGATTAAAGATTAATTAAAAATTAATAAACAGATAAATGCCATCTTTCTATGTTTAATTATTCAATTTAGTGTTCTTGATTATATTTAACTAAATGAGTTGAATTTTCTTGGCTCAACAGGCAAAGGCTATCATGCTTCTGGCAGGTGAAACTTCTCCATCAGCTCCTGTTGTGAAAAATGTACAAGAGCTTGATGCATCAAAAATTTACCAGAAATCTTCACCAGTTTGCAAGTTACTACCAAGTAATTATCGATTTTCCACACTGCGATTTTAAGTAATTCGTATAGATTGAACAGAATTTTGAAAAATTATTTATATATTGAAGATAATATGCAAGTTCTGATATCGTTGCAACTTATAAGCTACTATTAGTTGATTTCATCTATTCTTAAAAAGGAAATTGGAAAAAAAAAATTTGTCTAATATTTATAATTTACATAATCAATTTTTTTTTTTTTCCTTCTTTCAGATCTTCCAATTGCTACAAAGCGTTCTCTGGAGCTTTTTTTTAACAAACGACGAGATAGGTTCATTCTCTTATACCACCTTTTATTTAAATCAAGATTTTGAGAAAATATGAGTAATTTCTCTCTAACCGTTTAAACTTTCAGTTAAAACGATTTAAATTCAAGACACTAAGATGGAACATTGTATTTGGTGTGCAGGTTAACGAAGAAAATTCCTCTCAAGCCCACCTCTCATGTGCAACCCGAGGATGATTCTCAAGCTCAAGAAAAGTGATTGGTGTAAAACTATACGAATTTTGGTAACTACGATTGGCGTTGGTAACTAGTCGTCTATATTTTATAACATTGTCACAATTCCCTTCGTTTTGAGACATTATGACTTTTGGATCGACCCTGGTAACAAAGATGGAATACATCCATCGTGCATACTATCGGCTATAGTCCTTCATTGGTTCATCTCCAGGGTTCTGACTGGGCCTTCCCAAAACATATAATAAAGTAACAAACGGTAACAATATACAAGTTCTTTTACTCAACAAACCCTCTAATACTTAGCATGATGTGAACAAAAAAGTTTGACATTCATGCATTAAAATCCTTGTGATGTCCTTGAATTATATATATGTTTGCACATTGCTGAGAGCAAAGTGCCTTGGAGAAATCGAATAATTATAGTCAGAGGATACCTAGATTTTAATGGAGTCTACTAAAATCGTTAAGGATACCTAAATTTTAATAGAATCTATTAAAATAAGTTCACGGTACCTAGATTTTAATGGACTTTCAAAATTCATCAACGCAATTATAATTTACCCATATAATAACATTGCATGTATTTCAGTCTTATACAAAGTTGTGCCCATATATGTGGATTCTACGAAATATGTCGGTAATAAGCGAATAATAGTTATGGATTCTACAAAATATATAAATAAAAAGTATTTTTGATCCGCTTCAGTCATAATTTAAACTTTACCAGACGTTGTCCATTTTTATATATGAATTATTTCCCATTTGTAAGGTGCCATACTAATTCATTTTATAGCAATCACAAAACACATAGAAGACTTTATGAGGATTAAACATTTTAAGAATCATATCTTTCTCTCACAAAAAACAAACCGTTTTTTCTCATTTAACATAAAAGAGAACAATGAGTTGAGAAATGTCACAAGATTCTCTATGTGATACATATTTGTGAATAAACAACTATTTGATGCTCTGATACCAACTTCGAAATTAACCCAACATGAACTGAAAAGAAAATATAGGCCACTCTAGATCTTATCCATGCAAAATCAAAATATTAAATAGTTTGTCTAAGTGTCACTCACTGAGAGTACTTCTCTTCCCATATAATATAGAAATGTCGTCAACAGCTAAGCATATGACTTATATAACCGAAAAGTGCACTAATAGTACCATCATACACACGAATCAGATTTACTCCAGATATCATTTTTGAATAATACTTGAACGGACTCAATGACAGGGATGGAGGGACAGAGTGATGTGACAGATAATAATTGAATGTCGTGTTTTATTTTTTTTCAAACTGTCCAAACACGTGACGACACATGTTGCCCTTGTTTTTAAACCTGTCTTTAAGCCTGTTTGTATAGCACAATTGATCATTTTTCTTTTCACCTGAGCTTTTGACTGGGTTGGCTTACAGGTTGCCGATATGTTCATCACGACCTTTAGAAGCTGGGTAAATTACCATCCCCAATTCTTTTGAGTCAATATGGTGAATGATTTCATTAATATTTGAGCATTAACCTTAAAAATTGGTGTTACAAAATACTTAGTTTGCTCATAAACATCTAGGTAAAAGTTTGTTGCGCATTTTGGACTAAAAAAAAATGTCTTCGCTGTCATCCAATAGATCTCAGTCCCACGACAAACTCAGCGATTTCAAAAAATTTTACAGCAGCGACAAAGATATTTGCTAAGAGAGAACCTACAATTTCTGAATATTAGAACTAATTTTACATTGAAAAACCACACAAGCGTGGCAATGTTTAATGAAGTCTACCTGTTGCCAATTACTAAGGTAAACAACCCTGAACAGTACAAGTTCAATCTTCCCTTGCTTGGAAAGAGAAGTGAATCAACAGACATTGAAAACGACATTTGACGACTCGAGAGATGACGTATCTCATATGTGGGATACACTACAACATATGATCTAATGAGCTCGACTCATTTTCATTTTGGGCATGGTCTTCTTCACTTGGCGGGCACTCTCTTTAGCCTCTTTCTTGCGAAGAGCTTCAGCACTTAGCTTTGCCTCGGCCTCTTCCAACTTCTTTCTCTGCTCGGCCTTCTTTTTCTGCAAGCCTTCGTGCCTGGTGTTCTGAAGTTCCTTTTGAATCTCTTGAGCAACCTTTATTCTGGCTGTTTCAGTTTTAGATCGAGCCTGAGGTGCACAAGTCAAATTTTAGAAAATCATGAATGATATTAAAATACTGAAATGGTCTGGGTACATAGTTGCACTCACATGTGAGCTGAGCTTGTAACGGCCAATTAGGTCAATGTAATAGGGGACAAGAGCAACCAATCGAGTCACATCAGTCATGTGATTAGCATCGGGGAGAGCAAACTTGAACACCAGCATCTTCTTGTTTAAGCCCATGTGTTTATCGGAAAAATGCATAGAGATGAAACCCTTTCCAAATTTCTCAAATGCCTTGTCGCCAAAGACCTGCACGGATTTCGAAGTAAAAATTATATTGCATGATAGACGGGCAACAAGAACAAATGGTACCATACCATTGATTCCTTTATATCAGAAGGCAAGAGGAAATTAAATCAAAATAGGAGAACACAATTATGTAATTAGGTGATGCATTTGTTAAAAAATGGCTACCATTTCCACATCCCCATTGAGTAAAACAGCCATTTCAAGATTCAGTCAAGATTACAACTCTATCAGCAAACTATCTTTCACATCAGCTGAATACTGGAAAAGTGGCAAGGTATGGCTGCCTGAACTCATACAGTTTGACAAGATTCGCATAGGTAGGTCCGTAGGTGTAATTGTTTCTGTGTCACGGGTGAAGCTACGGGTTAATATTATTTACTTCATTTTGCATCCTTCTAGACAGAGATGTTATAGTCACTTCTCTGATAGGCCCCATGGAGGTTACTTAACCATCTATTAGTAGTTAAGGGGGAGAGTAGTATGGGTATTTCCAAAAAAATTCATTTCATTCATGGGAAAATTGGGAAAAAGTAGGGAGAGAAATAGGCATCTCGAATGCCTATAAATATTGTAATTCCATTTCATTCCGTTCATGTATTCGGACAATCAGAATATAAATTATACATACTGCTCTTATTATCAATTTACTGTACTTGGAGATTTCGTTGCTGGTTCTGCAATTTGCTCCCTAGAACATCATCAAAATTAGGGATTTCATCATTCTCTCAATTTCTTTAAGATGCCTCCGAATGTTACTAAACAATGCCTTGTACCACACATACGTGATTGATATATGGATCCCAGTTTGGATCCATGTAATTTTAGGTCAATTACCTCAACATTGAGATGCAAACATCAATGTACAAACCAATGTACCCAAATCAATACAATTTTAGGACAATCTTCTTTTCGAACACAGTTTTATAGGCCTTTCTCGAAAAGGATTGCCTTAATAATTTGAGCTACTTTCTTCCAAGTCCATGTCACCTATAACCAATGCACAAGCCATATCTTTACTGAGAATTGGTGCTACAATCTTGATTCTCTGTATTCCATTAAAATCTTGGACAACCATTAATAATCCCAACATTCTATGATAGCGATGTGAATCCAACCCCAAAAGGAAAAAAGACAAGGAAGAATTAAGAAATTTAGAATATTACAGTTTTGAGACCGCCAGGTGACTTAAGTTTCTTTTCCAAAAACAGGTCGTTTTCAAGCCTTCAACTTCCCTTACTCTAATAGTATACATGTACTTCCTACAAACTCCATTAACCCCAAAGCGATACAGATCCCTCTGCTGAAATGCAACATCAAAGCACTATACACAATTCTTAAGGACCTTAAGTCTATTGGTATGGATGCAACTCTTACTTGAGACTTAACGTAGCATCGTCAAATAAACAGCTCAAAAATATAAAATATACACGTGTACACACCCGGACAAACGTCTTGTAGTGTTCTCCTTTATTAGTTAATCGTTCATTATTCCAAAATCCCACTGCTCTAATGTACTGTAGTTTCATATCCATCTAGTTTAAAGGCACATCAACACATATAACAAGGAAAATACCTAAAACAAGCAACCAAAATCAACATCCGAGCATTCAAAAGCACAAAGGATATAAATACACACATTGTAGTTATCAAAACCGGATCAATGCATACCTGATCAAGCACAGCGTCAGTGATCAAATCCCCGGAAACCTCCTTAGATTCTGAGATCACCTGCAACTCCTCGGCCACCCACTTTCTCCCACTCGGAGGTGCCACCAAAGCTGCAAATCGCTGCAAGTCACCAGCCTCCTTCTGCATTATTTTCGCCAATTTCTTCCTAGCTAATGCGAAAACCACCTGATCCATAGCATCATCGTTCATGTACACCTCAAATGTAATCTCATCCTTACACGGCACCACCATGTTGTACAACCTCGAAACCAAATCGTGTCTGCTCTTCAGCTCCATACTTGCAAGCAATCCCGAGCAAAACCTCCTCCCGCTTGCATAAAACTTAAAAACATTCTGCCCCTCCTTCAACAACAGTGGAGAGTCCTCAGTCTCACCCACGCCTAACAAGCTAAAGTTCTTATCCAAAATAGAATCCTTGGTAGCAAATTTGCTCGCCCACGCCAACGCCAAATTCTCATTCTCTTTCTTTCCTGTAAAGTAATTGATTGTAAACATAATCAAGAACGAAACACATACAATCTCCAAGGAATACGAAGTCAGCTTCCTTGGAACCACAACTTCCGGTTCATCCGATTTCGGTAAACTCCGATCAGATTCCGTAATTACGGGAGTTTCAGGGCTTAAATGTCGAGGAACACCCTCGAATTCATCTTCATCCCAGTAATCAAAAGACGTAGAAGCAGACATCGTATTCGGATTCGGATCCGATGACGGGGAATTAATTATGAAATCCGAATCGGAATCAGGAGGACCGTGGTGTGACTCGGAGGTGGGTTGGGAAAGAGAAATGGGGGGTGGTGGGGTTGAGCGAAGAGGGGGATCAACGGCATCCTTGGATTCATCGAGGACGAAATCTTCATCTTCATCGGCGTCGAAGCCTTCAAACTGGGATTGGGCGGTTGTGGGGGAGGCGGAGAGGCGGTGAACAAGTAGGGAGAAGAGGGAGAGAAGGGCAATTAGGTATAGAAGCGTGTCGCCCCTTGGGAGGAAGAGAGAGAGTGGAGAGATGAGGAGAGATGATGATGAAGAAGAAGAAGATCGTTTCGCCATTGTTTAATTCTTGATTGATTGATTTGTGTGTGTGACGACTCCAAAGTGAAGAAAAAGCAACGTTTCCTAAAGGTCACCCAACTTTCTATTTCCTTCAATTTGACCACATGACCTATATTTTTGTTTCAATATGATCGCCCTATTTATTATTCTCTTTCAATATAATCATAGTTAACCTATTTATTACACAAACCTTACTTGTCTCAATTAAAATTCGAGTCGTCATGTATCCACAACCCTAAAAATTGATTATACTGGTGTTGGAACTGATTCTATCGTCAAGAAATGAAAGTTGTTCAATAGAGGACGCGAATGCTTATTGCACTACATGGATGTCTTCTATTTGCATAAGAACTATGATAGAATTTGTAAGTGTAGCTCTTATTACTTCATGCTTAGAAATAACAAATAATGTAGCCTTGTGCATAACTATTGTTTGTTGTTATGTCGATACTTGGTCTACTGTATTTTCGTCGAAAATAAAGCCATTGTTTGATTTTATTAAAAATAATTTTTTTAGTATATTTTGATAAGAAAATTGAAGAATGCGGGATTAAAAAATTGATAAAAGTAGTAGTGAATCTCATAAAATTCATATTTGCGGCCCCAGTTTTTTAAAATTCATTTTTCCTTAAACTCATTTTTAACTACACATTTCATGGAATTAACAATTTTTATGAACTTTTCAATTACCGTTTCACCAACATTAATTAAAATCTTCCGAAAGTCTAATTTTTATCTCAATCCAACAAGAATGGAAATATGTAAAGCCTGTTTGGTACGGCTTAAAATCCAATTAAAATTGAAAATATGGTCGTTATTGGGTCCACCCGTCTAATAAAAGTCAACAATAACGGTTATATTTTCAATTTTAATTTGATTTTAATCTCTACCACACACCCTCTTAATCTTGAGTAATTAAAAACTCTTGTTCAAGACATGAGCATTTTGAGATATCTCAAGATTAAGAACTCTTGTTCAAGATGTGAACTTTCTGAGATATTAAAGAATGAGATAATAAGGTGAGCAAAACTCTGGTATCTTAGAAGCATGAGTTTGCAAATATTGGGAACATATATTAACAAATAGGGAATCGATAACTCTCATATGACTACTGAATATTCTCTTAAGCATTGCTTAGTACTTTGATAAATCTATCTGGTTCTACTCGAACAATCGCCCTACTCGATTAAGCTAATTAGCAAGTGGACCAACTCGTTCGCGTTCATTTTATTTACTCTTAAGACTGTTCCTCTTTAGCTTCTTTAGTCAATTCTAATTGTTAACTCTTAGTTAACTGTTCCACTCAAAGAGGAAGCCCTGCGTTGCACTCCAGTATTGAGTTTCTTGATCCACGAAATGAGTTCTTTAGGTGTTCTTGCCCGAGATGAGTTCTTTCCATTTCATTTTTACAGAGGAAATGAACAGAAGTTGGTAGAATATCTAAAACAAATGAAACAATTGACTAACTATCTAAGAAATTTATTTGCTCTGATTTTAACAGGAAAAAAAAAACCCCACAAAAGCAAAACAATAAGAAAAATTTAAAAGAAATAGTGAAGTCACGTGTCACACATCTTCTGTCGGTTATAAGATATTAGCTACCTGTGTTTTTACTTGTTCTCCCCTCTAATCTCTAGTTACCTTTTTTTTTTTTTTTAATTCAGTTTAAGATTTGGTTGGGTTTAAAACAGTCCAAAAACCTTGAAAACATTCTAGGATATGAGAAAACCAGCCCAAAAAAGTTGATGCAAAAAACTAGATATGGCAAGACTATTAGATTAAGGAGCGCAAAGATTAGGTGACCTGAGGTGCACGCCTTAGTAAGTCAAGACATAAGCCTTAACAAATGTCTCAAAACATTAACTTTGAGGCTCTTGATGGAGGCCTCGTGTGAGGCATGCCTCAAGGTGTAAGCCTCGGACACTTTTGAAAACAATGCTTGTCCCTACTTTTTTGTTGGAGCTGTTCAATTTCTCTTCTAAATAATATTATTTTGCTGTAATTTGTTGATTACACATCAAGTTACCGGTGCAAAATGAAAATGCATACTCCAATCTTTCAGGACGTAAAGCATATATGCAACACCTAGATAAAATCTACAAGTAAAGTGATATCTCATGGTTTACTCCAGTTGAGCTCTTCAAGGTACGTGATTGGGGAAATATTTCTTTCATCCTTATTGATTTAGAAGTTCTCATTCAATCTGATGTTTATTTTGAACTGGGTTCACAATGTGGAAAAGCACCACCTATAAGTTGTATTGTGCTTCATAAAATGTGATTGATTTGTGGACTATCAATTAACAAGAAATGTTACTAACAAAAATGTGAAAGTTACAGAGCCTTGTTTGCTTTTGCTAAAAATCAGGTTTTGAATAAATTTTGGTAAAAGTTAATGAAATGTATCGTTGAAAAGTTGATAAAAGTTGTGGGTCTTAAGAAATGTGTGGTTAAAATTAATTGTTGACTTTGACTTGGATTTTTATGAACTTTTTTAGCTAAACTGATTCTCATTTTGTTTACCTGCTATTATTTTCATTTTTATTGATTAACATACGATTTAATTATAATTTTTTTCTTTGCTGAAGTTGATCTGTCCATTCAAAGGAAGAGCTTTTGTAAATTTATTTGGGAAGGAATGAAGCATTAGATTTTCCTGATTTCACAATTAATATTTAATTTCTATTGATCAAGAAGCCTAAATTTGCTTTAGCAAAATCTTAATTCAATTTCTGCTGTTTATTGTTTAGTATGTCAGCCAAGGCTAGGGCCTAGAGGTGAGAATGGGAATGACTTAAGCCCGCTCTTGAGTTATTGGGGCTTCATATGGCTTTATTAATCCTGTATGGAGCCACTCATATTTAGGATCGCACGCCCCTACTTGTTCTTGACCTTCATGCTCTCCTTCGATTGAGTGCTGTTATACTATTGTACATTGATGAATTACTTCGTTGAAAATAACACTGATGCAGGACGATTGAGAATT
>CAIGRH010085108.1:0-11690 GCA_903798295.1 Fraxinus nigra
GAGACCTACATGTCGTTAATCATTGGTTAGAAACAACATACAAATCGCACTACCCATGTTAGATTCTTGACTAACCAAATGAGTCACGTAACTGATATGATGGGCTATTTGATTAAGATTATATCTTGTTTTAAGAAGATTTGGATCAAAAAGAGTGAACTCTCTAGTTAAAGTGATGTTATAAAATGCGGTGTTGCTCGTGTTGCTTTTAAGGGTAAAAGCATTGTTTTTCTCATTGACTAGGTTTTTAGGTGCATGCATCTACATTGTTATGGAATCTACATATTCATGCATGAATTCTATTTTCTTTGTTGTCTTATTTTTTTTATTATCCTTTTATAATGTTATAACACTCTAAATTGATATCATTACTAGTAAAATTAATGGATGGTGAATAAAGTTTTCATTAACTTTGTTTAGAACATATTTGGGATACTTATTATAGGTTTCTTCATGCATCATTCGCAATGCACACATTAAGCTCTTGTAAATGAGTCTTGACCACATGTGTGAGATTTGAGATAATGGTCATTGGTGTGGTGATGTGGCCTTGAATATGGATTGACCTTTAACTAGCTGAAAATAAACTCTAGCATATTCCCTTAAAAGAAAAATAGTATTGAGTTTCAAAATAATTGATTTATATGTCAAAAAAAAAAAAAAAGATCTTATACTTTTTTTGTAACCTTTATGACTCGAGAAATTAAACCTGCTGGGTATCTTAAAACCTAGTGTCCAATAGTCATCAAACTTGAGAGTCATTGACTTAAAGATCCTTACAAAGTTTTTTTAGTAAGGGTTCATTTGATTGTAAGAGTGAAATTTTGGTGGAAATAAAATAAATTCCAGGAAAATGAATTGCCTAAAATTATAAGATTTTACTTTGAAATTTCTTACTTTGAAAAATTATTTCTCAAAATAAAAAACTGGAAAATATGTTTACTTTGAGATTTTTAAAATCTTTTTTTATAACCTCAATATCTTGAAAATGAAGTATGTCTCAACATATTTCAAGAGTTACCCTGCATTCAACTAAGCGTATGAGATTGCTAATAGAAATATAGACATTTTCTTCTCATAATGGTTGTATATGTGGATCATATAGAGTGGAATACACGAAGTTTATTGAATCAAAATGGCAGAGAGAAGTTTCAGACTGTGCATATAAAAGGAAAATTCATTTGTATTGAGTTGCGGTGAAACGGAATAAAACTTGTGACCATTAGAAAATTCTTGACTCGCCCAACTAAGCTATCCCACTGTTGGCAATGTTTGGCCCGCGTTTTGAAATTTTGGCTTATTTTTAACTAAAAACAGTTAAAACGACTTTTTGTCATTTCCATTTTCTTTGTAAATTTTAAACTCATTTTTGAAAATTCGTTTCTGAAAATAGGTAAGTAAATATATTTTTAGTGTTTTCAAAAATTGAAAACTGAAAATGGCTTGCAAAGAGAATAGACCCCTTACTTTTCCATTTTCATATAATATGACTTGCCTCCACCCAATTTGAAAACAATTATGAATACTTCAATTTCCTCATTGACTTTAATCACAAATTCTCAACGTTTTGAAAATTGAATCGTCCTGCCAGTAAGAACTGCAAACCAATTGGATGAATGGTTCGGTTGTAGCCTTGAACCGAAAATCTGAAAATCGGTAAAAATTCAATAAAATGATCAGTTCAACCGGATTTTGCAGAGTTTTTCGGTTAGGTATATACACAAAAAAGGAAAGAAGCATAAAGAAAAAATTGCCAATTTTCGGTCTGATTGTCAAAAACGTTGAAAATATTACTAGCTCTTATTCGTTAATTGCTGATTCCTAAGGCTGAATGAAGAGGAGATCCCCATACGAGCATCACGTGATTCTCCTACACTATTTGATTCGAACTCAACTTTGAAAACTTCAATCTCTTTCTCCATATATTGATCACAAAATCAATAGTGCATAAATTCCATCTTAATTAAATGCCATTAATTCATTTAGCTCCGTGATCACTAACCCATCGGTCTCTTCATGCTCTTTTTCCTATATTTGTTGTTTCCTCAAGTTGCCATGTGGATACCATTTTAGCCAACATACTTATTTGATTTTCCAGGTTATTGATAGATTCTTCTTGACATTAGAAGTGTATCTCAGTCTATTGTGTGAATTGAGATTGAATGAATTAGAATATTTTTAATACTTCTTCCTATATATTGCTTTGATCATCCTAACTTATTAGTGTTTTCATCCATTGCACAGCGTGTTATTGTTATCAATTCCGTTTGCTCTTTTAATTGGTAGTCCGACAATCCCCCATAATACTCCCAATGGTAGGTTATTCTCACATTATACTTCTTTGATTTAAAGTGATTAAGGGCCATTAAATTTGGGGTCCCACATCTTGATTTGCTTTCAATTGCTTTGCTTTGTTCTTTTCATTGAACCAAGAAAAATAAGTAGACCAGTTAGTAAAAATAGAAATGGAAAAAAATCAAATTAAAACTTTAATTAACTAAAAACTACTTAAATAATTTATGATGAAATCTCATAAATGCAATTAGCCAATTAATAAATAATGAGTAAAGTATCATTTCCANTTTTAATTGGTAGTCCGACAATCCCCCATAATACTCCCAATGGTAGGTTATTCTCACATTATACTTCTTTGATTTAAAGTGATTAAGGGCCATTAAATTTGGGGTCCCACATCTTGATTTGCTTTCAATTGCTTTGCTTTGTTCTTTTCATTGAACCAAGAAAAATAAGTAGACCAGTTAGTAAAAATAGAAATGGAAAAAAAATCAAATTAAAACTTTAATTAACTAAAAACTACTTAAATAATTTATGATGAAATCTCATAAATGCAATTAGCCAATTAATAAATAATGAGTAAAGTATCATTTCCACGAGTACCAAGTACTTAATCTAGCTTCCAATTAACTCCAACTTTAATTGAATAGCACACAATTAGTTGAGATAAGTTTTATACTGACAATTTAATATTTATTCTAAATTAACTAATGTAACGAATTAATGAGGAAGCTTCATGAAACTTCAGTAAATGATAAATACTAGGACATTGAATCTTCACACTTTCATCCATTTTAATATTAATCCATGTTTTAGACACTCTTATTCGGATGTGAAGATCAATGTTCCCAATTTGATTATTAGAGGGTGTTTGATGTATATTAAAATTATATTTTAAGTGGATTATGATCGAAATTTTTAAAATGTGTGGTTGAAAAGATGTGAGACCCACGAAAGATATGATTGATATTGATTGTTTGACTTTGACTTAGATTAAAATCTATCACAAACAGACCCTTAATCTCTTTGGGGTAAAACTAACTTTCTTCATATTTGACCTTTCTATTTCTTTATAAAAGATGTGAACATGTAAAGATGCATTAAAATTACAAGAACATCATAAAGGATCATGCAAAGATAGTGGTATATCTCTATCCACTCTATCAGACTTTACAAAGATTGTTACCATGTGCCAAATTTCTATTCTCTCTCCTGGATGTTAATAGAACTCACAAAACGATTCAACTAGTTTTTAATTAATTGAAGAGCATTAAGTACCTAACAATCATTCAAAATCAACCATATGTTTCAATGTAAAAAATATGGAATTAAATATCAAGATTTTGAAAGCAAGGTTCAACATTATCCTAACATCTATACATTAGCCAAACATCAAATTAATAACATGAACACAAAATAATTGATAAAATATCACCCAAAATTGAATAATTATAAAGATGGGAAATAGTTTTGAATTTTGAATCTTTTCAATGCCTTCTTGATTTCTTCAACTTTGATTATTCTTCTTCAGTCCAAGAAATAGATGCATTTTGGTCCAACAAATTTATTAACTGAGATCGAAGCCTAAATTACTCTGCAAATTCATATCGATCACTAAACTTTCATTTTACGTGTTTTGGTCCAGAAATCACAATTTTAGTTTTCCCTTCCTCGAATATTGCATAAAGGACCTTCAACTTTAATTATTAACATTTTAATCCCCACATTCCAAAACCATTAATTATCAATCTGATCCATGTTTCGAAAGTTTGTGATTTAATTTCCATCTTTGTAACTATTAAATTTAGCTCTCAAAACTTATGAATTCCATCCCATAGTTCAATTAGTACTTTCAATTGATCAATTTCAACCCGATTATTCTTCAAGTATTTCAAATCAACTCAAATTTCACCTATTTCACTTCATTTTCATCCAAGGCATTAAATTAGAGTTTTGCCTATAATTAACATAATTTAACCAAACTAAGTAGATATCGCTTAATTAACCATACAGAATTAAATAAGTAAGCCCAAAATAAGTGCATATTGTGCACTTATCAATTATCGAATGTTATTAATTTGTAGAACATATACTTACAATAAATTATTTCAGTTATATTTACTAATGTCATATATGTTAAAAAAATTATGAAGTTAGGAACAAATTGAAATCTTTCGATTTTCTATAGGCCATGCTGGAAAATGATTAGCCGCACTGAATAATAATAATAATAATAATAATAATAATAATAATAATAATAATAATTATTATTATTATTATTATTAGAGTTAATTTACTTGTAGAAAAATTTTGAAAATGGAGGACCAAAGATGGGGAGGCTAAGCGTTGAACCGAGTGAGGTATGGACTAAGTGAAAACTCATGATTTCTTGAAATATGTAAAAATTTCAAGCAAAAATTGTTGGAAATATTTTAAGAGAGTAGGAGGTAAAACCTTCGAACCCAAATTTATGAACCAAATAGGAAACATGAACTATAAAAATCCTGAAAAAAAATGGAGGCTTGAAACATGTATCCCATAGGTTTCTCCTAAAAATGATATTTGTCCCCCTTCTATAAGTGATTGCTTTCGAATTCACTTCGATAAATAGCTTAGAGATATGACTATCATTTTGTAAGTTTGCAAGCAAAAGTGATCTTTGATTGGGGATCATTTTTGGAGTGCGATAAACAATACAATTCTCCTCCTTCCCAAGAAATCTAAAATTTCAAAAATTAAAATATATATGAATTAATGGTGGCTAATCATTACTACAATTGGTGGTGATTTTTCATAAAGGGGTATAATTTCACATTAAAATTTAGTCCTTATTTGGTGCACATTAAAATTTTCATTTTTCTAATTATTTTCAATTACAAATTTTTCAATAAAATAATATTTTCCATCATATCAATAATTTTTCATTCTTTTTCAACCACACATTCTTCATCAATCTTCTATTTCAGAATATATTCTTTCAAAAAATGTGGTTCAAACACACCCTTAAATTCTAATTTCGCAGAATTTTTGCCCATTGGACTCTCGCTCAAGCAGAATTCAAAGCATGAACCATTGTCCATCATCTTGCAAACTAAGCCATGGAAGTATATTAATTGCACCTTAAGATTACAAACTTTGATTCTTCTTTATAAGTTAGTCCGCAACATAACTATTTCTCTCATGTCATAGACTTTTCTATGTTCATGCTTTGGCCATTAAACTTTAAGCCCTTGTTTGGTACATATTAAAATTTTCATTATCATTCTTCTACTTATTTTCAACCACATATTCTTCAATAAAATAATATTTTTCATCACATGAAAAACGTTTCATTATTTTTCAACCACACATTCTTCATCAATTTACTATTTCAGAATACATTCTTAAAAAAAATGTGGCTCAAACACACCCTAAATCTCACTTATATTTGAAAATTTTCCAACAAAAATATTTTTCCAGGGTGAGATTATGCCGTTGTTTGGTTTAAATAAAAATAATTTTTTTTAGTAAATTTTGGTAAAAATTAGTGGAATGTGTTGTTAAAAATGTTAGGAATAAACTGGTAGGTACACGCTCTAATACCAATTTGTTACAATTAAGGCAAGAATAGTCAATATGAAAAAAATAATAACAAGAATACAAAATTTACACAGAAACCTAACTAGGAAAATAACCATGGACAGAGGACAAGAATTCACTAATATCAAATACGGATGATTACAAATTGTGTAGGATCTCAACTACTAATTTGGATGATCTCAATATATGTAGTACTCTACGTATATATAATATAAAGAAGAGTCTAATATAAGGTAGAATCCTAAAATAATAGGCCTAACAAATAATGGAGTATTTGAGTTAAAATAAGAGAAAAAATGTCAAAATTGAGATTTACCATATAAGATGACCACTCGAGCGGTTGCCTAGTGGTTAGCGGAGCAAATGGTTTGCTTATTGCAAAAATTGCTTGAGCGGTCCAAATGCGGCCAATGAGGGGTGGACAATGCGAATTCTTCTCCTTCTCGTCTTTTACTTCTTCAAGACTTTCTTAACACATAACCAATACCTAATAGACCTTCCAAATGGAATTCAGGTCACATCGATATTCTAACTAGTTTCTGCATGGATACGAATTTCACTGCAAGGAACAAACTTCACTCTTCAACAAAAAATCTCCAACTTGAGACGAATTCCAATACAAGAAATAAAAATTAATTCTTCAACAAAAATCTAATAAATTCTCCAACAAAACTCTCCGCCTCTTCCACAAAAACATTTTTAGGGCAAATTCAACAACAAATACCAAACATCGTAAAAACATATCATGTAAGAAATCTTCTCTTATCAAGATCTCTAATAAAATCAGAATTACATCTAACTACTTCTATAGATGGTTCTTCACTAAAATCAAGAACTGCAACCACATTAAAAGTACAAGCAATCAAATCAGCCCCAATTACCTCTGTGGAGGCTTAATATCTCTTTTGAGTCTATCTTTAGCAATTAAATATTGTAGCACCACTGGCGATGGTGGTAAAGCGGTATTACTCTTAACTTCTGAACTAGACTGAAATGTATTCTCTAATATAGATCTTGAACTAAACTCCAACGGTATCAAATCAATCTTAAGCTACATCTAAGTGCTTAATTTATCTTAATAGTATAAAAAAAAATTGTAGAACCCTACAAGACATATAATTGGAACATCTCTACCTCTTTCATCACAACACATGCACTTTTGCTAACCTTTAGAATTCTACCTTCATCAGTGTAATTGTACTCTTTTGAATCAAAAGTACTCAAGGAGATAAGTTTTCTAATCAAATCTGGAACATGTCTTACATTACCAAGTATCATGACAGTCCCATTAAACCTCTTAATTTTGACCTTTCCAATACCAACTATTTGACATGGTATACTATTTCCCATTTCACAAAACATTTAGAAACAATTTCTTGTGTTGAAAACCAATCACTGTCATGACATATGAAACAAGTTGTATCAAGAATCTAATCCTCGTCAGGTTTGGAGTTGCCGTCAGAAATAACTAAAAGTTCTCCATCACTATAACAATCAATACTAACTTCTCCTGAAGTTTCTGGTTGTTCTCTTTTCTGATTTGCAGTAACTAATTTATCCTTATTCTACAACTTATAGTAATCCCTTTTGATGTGCCTCATTTTTCTTACAGTAATTACATATTTTATCGCTACAATTAGATTTCAATTTGCCCCTCTCATAACCATTGAAAAAACTGTCACAAACACAAGGTCCTCTGCCTAAGCCTCAGATTTAACAGGCTACTTTATGTTCTCATTTGAAAGTAGACTATCATATACTTTATCAATGGTGAGAGTGTCCCAACAATACCAACGATGTCTCTAAAAGACATATATGAAGAAGACAACGAACATAACAAAATAAAGTTTAAAGCTTCATCATACTTAATCTCCAAGGTCTACATATCAGCGACAATTTCTTTAAAAATAGTTTGATGATCCTCTAAAGACGTGTCTTTTGTTAGGCGATGAGAATACAATTGCTGATTCAAAGGCATTTTATTGGTTAGACTTTTGATCATTAATAATTGCTTTAATTTCAACCATAACGTAGTGGCAAATTTCTCCTTTAAAATGTCTTAAAGAATTTGGTTTGAAAGATAAATATGAATTTGAGATAGGCCTTTCTATCCTTACGTTGGTTCACTTCTAGCCTCCAAGTTGAAGACATCTTATCAAATCCCAACAAAGCATCATTCAAACCTATCTGAGCAAAAGTACTGCTCGCATCTTTACCTTCCATAATAAAAATCTAGTATTACGATTCAAAAGCGAAATATAAAACTTCATAATTGTCATCACAAAAAATGAAGCCTCGCTCTAAGTTGATGAGATCTCGCTTTGATACCAATTGTTAGAAATAAAACAGGTAGGTACATGATTTGATACCAGTTTTTTATAATCAAGATTAGAATAGACAATATGAAAAAAAATAACAAGAATACAAGATTTACCTGGAAACCCAACTAGGGAAAAAATCACAGGGGGAGGAAGATAATTCACTAATATCAAATCTTAAGGATTACATAGGATCTCACTTACAAATTTGGATGATCTCAATATGTGTAGTACTCCACACATATATTAAGAGCCTAACATAAGGGAGAGTCTTAATATAATAAGCTTGACAAATGATAGAGTATTTGAGTTAAAATATAAGAGAAAAAACTGCTAAAATCGGGCAATCGGGATTCACCATATAAGACGATCGCTCGAGCGGTCTAAAGGTGGCCAGTGAGTCGTGCACAACAATAATTCTTCTCCTTCCCGTCTTTACTTCTTCAAGATTTTTTCAACACATATAACCAACTCCGAATAGACCTCCCAAATAGAATTCAGGGTTGACCCATATTCTAATAGAAAATTATGAATCTCATAAAATGTATGGTTACATGGTTAAAATTAATTACTGAGTTAGACTTGGATTTTTATCAAAATTTTAAACTGAACCAAACATGGGCTATATTTCTCTTCTTTTCCTATTTTTTTCCTTTTGCAGAATGAAATGGATTCCATTCATTTATTTAACGAAATACAATCCACCTACTAACTTGTAATTGGAAGGTAATAGCAAAATAAGCATGTTGATGTACTGCATCATTCCCCAGTCACGAAATGTGGCAGCAACTGCCAGTGCCTACTTCACATAAGACAGCTCCCATGTCTTGTAAAATTCTACCATTTAGTGCCATAAGGAAAACTTGATCCAAACTTTTATTGAGTTTACTAGCGAAAGATCTATCATCTCCATGGACTAAATCTCGAGATATTGCGAAGTAAAAAAAATCGATGAGATTATGGAAGTAAATATTGAACTACAAGGTGAGCATCAATCTCTATTTCATCCACCTATATCTCATAGTTTCTAGCAAACCAAAATCCACTCCATTGAGATAATGATACAGTCACATCCGAATAAAAAAGCCCTATCATTCTTATAACACTGGCCACCACCGTCGAGTTGTGATGATCATAAATGAGTGCATCCAACCCTATGAATCTCTATTCGGTCGGAAAGCCATTTTGCAATTCAATTTCGGCTTCCCCTCGCTAGTTTTATAGAAGTTTAAAAATAATTGGCTGAATTTTATATATTAATGAAGGAGAAGAGTGTTGATATATATACATACAGATATGCACGGTAAACCCTAGTTTTAGGATTCTAATGATACTATAACTGGCTACACTACTTATAGGACAACAATTATTTTGGACATAATGCAAATCACAGAATATATACATCCTAAAGTAAGTTAACTAGAATAAGTAAACAGATCATGATCCAATACGTCCCCTCAAGATGGAGGACGGATGGACGCCAATCTTGGATCGAATGTTGGAGAGTTTGGAGTCAGGAACTGGCTTTGTTAAGCTGTCAGCCAATTGATCAAAACCAGAAACATGAGTGACACGAAGCTTGGCAGTTTATACCTTTTCGTGAACAAAATGAAAATCAAGAGCTATATGTTTCATCTAAGAATGAAACACTGGATTAGCACACAAATAGGTGGCCCCGACATTATCAGAGTAGACGACAGGAGCGGTAGGCAATGTGTAGCCAATCTCATGAAGAAAAGCCTGAAACCAGGTAATTTCGGCTATTGCAGCAAGAATAGATCGGTATTTAGCCTCTGTAGACGAGCGAGCAATAATACTTTACCTTTTAACTCCAGGAGATCGGATTAGAGCCAAGAAAAACAATGTAAGCACCAGTGGAGGTTCTGTCAGTGATGTTGCAACCCTAATCAGCATCAGAGAATGCGTGAAGAGAGAACGAAGAATTTTGTTTAAGGAGGAGACCATAATCAAGAGTCTCATGTAAATACTGTAATAAACGTTTAAGGATAGACCAGTGTACTGATGTCAGAGAGTGCATGAACTAGGAAAGTTTGTTGACAACAAAGGCCACATCCGGACGTGTCAACGCCAAGTATTGTAAGGTACCAAGCACCGAATGATAATCAGATGGATTGGCCATCGGTTCACCTTCATGCAAAGCAGGAATGTGGGAGGTTGGCATGGGACTAACAGCTGGCTTAGATGAAGACATACATGTTCTGTCCAGGAGAGCAAGAATATACTTGCGCTGGGAGAGAAAGAGATCATGTAGGCTAGAAATGACTTTCATGCCAAGGAAGTAAGAAAGATCCATGTCCTTAATAGAAAATCGATCAGTAAGTTTTTGGACGCAAGCGGTCATAGCAGATGAGGAGTTACCAGTCAGTATAATGTCGTCGACATAGACCAGGAGAAAAAGGACCTAGACCGTTGGCGGAGAAAAACAGGGACGCATCAGCTCTGGAATTTTGAAATCCAATACTAACAAGGAACTGCTTGAGTTCAGAGTACCAGGCACTGAGAGCCTGTTTGAGGCCATAAAGGGATCGTTGTAGGTGATAAACATAATCCGTAAATTGTTGATTAATAAACCCTGGTGGTTTTTGCATATAGACATTCTCAAACAATGAACCGTGTAAAAATGCATTATTAACATCTAGTTGTTTGAGATGCCAACGCCGCATAACATAGAGCAAAAGGATCAGACGTATAGTAGCAGGTTTGACAACCGGACTAAAAGTATCACAATAGTCCAGCCCGGGACGTTGAAGAAAACCTTTGGCAACGAGACGCGCATTATATTTATCAAGAGACCCATCTGCTTTTTGTTTAATGCGAAAGACCCATTTGCAACCAATAACATTTTGGGAGGAGTCACGAGGCACAAGAGTCTACATGCCATTTTTGATAAGGGCATTATACTCATCACACATAGCAAAACGCCAGTTCTGATCCTTCATGGCTTGGGTGGCTATGGTTGGTTCACGAGGGAGTTGGCAGGGTATAGTATAGGCATGGTGAGTAGTTTTACTTCGAGTAAGCATTGGATGGATGGACTGGAAATGTGGAGGAGGGGTGGTATGGTCGGCAGAGTGGAAGAGGAAGGTGGCGAATTGGAAATGTCAGTGGCACGAAAGATACATAGACGGCGAAAGTGGCGGGATTGTTCATAAGGGGAGTGGAGGAGTTGTGCAAAGCTTCGAGTGGGTCGTATATGTACGGGGGTGTTGGGTGATGGAGTGAGGTGAGTAGACAATGGAGATAGTATGGGAGAGGAAGGTCTGGGGACGGGGTTGTTAGAATGTGAGACGTTGGAAGTGGTGGGAGAGGGGTTTGGCGTGGAGTCAGGCAGGAAGTTAGGTACGGTGGCTGTGGATAGTAAAGAGGAATGAGTGGCAGGGCGGTTTGGGAGGCTAGGGCTAGAAATTGAGGAAGACGAAGAAGAATGAGTAGAGACTAAGTCCAAACCAGCGAGAGCAGTGACCAAAGGCTGAGTAC
>CAIGRH010085132.1:0-18901 GCA_903798295.1 Fraxinus nigra
AGATTTGACAGAACTGATGATGTGCTTAACGGAATATCTTACGTGGCACGTTTGTGAGTGACGTGGAATTTTTGGTGATGGATGGGGTTAGTTTTGAAAGTTTAGTGACTAACCGCGTAGTTTTTAAAGTTTAGTGATTTGGTGGAAACTTTAGGTAAAGTTCAGTGACGATTGCAGTAATCAACCACATCTTAAGATGTATAAAGTTCAATGACCTAGGGGAAACCATAGGTAAAGTTCAGTGATCTGGTGGAAACCGTAGGTAAAGTTCAGTGACGATTAGGGTAATTAACCTAAGTTTGAAGTTAAGTTGCTTCGAATATTTATTGGGAATCTCTTTACCGTAGGTCTGTTTATTGTCCGAGAGGCATCACAATGGAGAGATTTAAAAGGAAACCTTCAATTTCTTATTTTAATATTATTTAATTCTTAAGTGACGAAACGTGGAGGTCGAGCTTCGGCCTAAGCTAGACATGCCTAAACATGAAAAAAATAAAATAAATAAAAATAATTGAAAAAAAAAATTCAAAGCGAGATGTTTTCCTTTGACCTTGCGCTTAGGCGACACGACTTTTTAGAACACTGGTTGTATAAATTGAAAATGATATATTTAACGAAATTGATAATGTTTTAATTATATGACATTCTCAAAATTTGAAAACACAACGGGAACAATTATAATAATGTAGCGTTACTATGTTATATATTAAAGTGTAAAAAAAAGCGCGCCCTAAACACGCCTGGACATGAAAAAAAATGAAAAAAAGTAAAAAAGTACAAAGCGAGGTGTTTTTGCTTCGACATTACGCTTAGGCAACACCACTTTTTAAAACACTGGTTGTATAAATTGAGAAGGATATATTTAACGAAATTGAGGATGATTTAATTATACGACATTTTCAAAATTTGAAAACACAATAGGAACAATTATAATAATGTAGCGTTACTGTGTTATATTATTTATAGTTTTTTATTATATAAATTTTGCCCACCCAAATCAGATATTCTAGCTCTGTCACTGAAATAGACTTACCAGAAAGACTATTTTGATGTATTACAATAAAGAGATTCCCAATAAATGTCCGGAGCAACTTAATCATCATTGAACTTTACATACGATTTCCACCAGGTCACCGAACTTTACCTGACGGTTTCCACCAGGTCATTGAACATTACCTACAGTTTCCACCAGATCACTGGACTTTATACATCTTAAGAGGGTTAAATACCCCAACAGTCACTGAACTTTACCTGAAGTTTTCATCAGGTCACGGAACTTTAAAAATTACGTGGTTAGTCACTGAATTTTCGAAACTGCAACCCCATCCATCACCAAAAATTCCACATCACTCACAAACGTGCCACGTAAGATATTTCATTAGCCACATCATTAGTTCCGTCAAGTTTTTTAATGGAAGTTAGTTCAGTGATGGATGTGGTTGTAGTTTCGAAAGTTTAGTGACTAACCATGTAGTTTTAAAGTTTAGTGACTTGATGGAAACTTTTGGTAAAGTTCAGTAACTGTTGGGGTAATTAACCCAGTGTAGTAGTATACCCTAGATATGATAGTTGTGGTATTATAAAAAACTAGTCAATTTTTTTTTTTACTATAAATACTAGTTCCCAATCAGAATCAATCAAACAGAATCATCAACATTTCGTACATGCCTATAGTTTTAAAATTCAGTGATTAAATGTTCATAACATTCACATAATTTTAATAATAAGCGGAATTTTATCTATGTCATACGTCAGTTATAAATTTTTTGGGATCTTGGTCAAATTGTGCACAAAGTTCTTCAAATTTTACAATTAAATTAAAATATGACTAACAAACCGAATATGAAACCAAAAACCACCAAAATCAAGATTAAATAATCTACAAATTTTATTATAACATACTTTTTAATATTAGCATCATTAAATTTAAAAGAACGAATTTTACTTTTATATTTATATTCCCTAATATTTTGCAGTGTAGAATTAAAAATATTATTAGCATTGTGAGAAAAACCAATTATCTTAAAAGCAATAATTTTGTTATGTATAATCTAAAGTAGGTTTATGTAGTGTGAAATTGCTGCTATATAACCTTTTTTTATTTATACATTCCCATAAATCTGAAGTTAACGACATAACACCACAATATTTATTTAAATCACTAATCAATTCGTTCTTAGTTATATGAAATAATCAACGGTATCACTACGAAGAGTGTTTCTACTTATCACTTTGTACCTTGGTTGAATATATTCCTTCACGAATGTTGTGAAATGGTTGTAGTCCGCTATGCACAGCAACAACGTTACACTCTTGGATTCCATCGACGATACGACTGATTGTAATCAATTTAAAGTGTTCCCAACATTTATAGCTTTTTTTTTCCTTTTGCTTCCCTCTTGCATCGAGAATTTGTAGTTTGGCTTCGCCACATCTTCATTGATGTCATCCAAATCAATTGGATTACTACTCCCATATGCATCGTCAACGCCCATTCCTAGCAAATCGTCGATGATGGGGACGTCATTAAGATCGTCAAATTGATAGAAAAATTGAGATTGTGGCGTCATACATGATTAGCCACTGAACAAGCCCTCAATGAAATTAAGACGATCCATGCGTATTATGTAATATAATATAGATTGTAGTATAGAGAATAAAGATAAAATATATAAATTGGATAATGTATAGTGTAGAAAATGAATTGAGATAACGTATATAAAAGAATTGAAATTTGAATGTAATAAAAATTATACAATGTATGTGAATTATGTAATAATGAATGTATGTATATGTACTATAATTGTAGAGAGTAGAAGAATTGTAAAATAATTGTATAATGAAAGAATTATTGTAGAGAGAGTAGAGAGATTGTTGAATTTGTTGTGAGAAAAATGGTGAAGTTTTGAGGTATTTATAGAAGAAAAAAAAATTCAGAGACTGTTGGGAAAGAGGTCTTTTAAAGGTTTCTGACTTTTTTTAAATGGTCACAAACCTTTAAAAGTGACGAAACGAAAAATGTTTTTTAAAAAGTGACTGTTTGGTTATGCTCGGCTTGTCTACTGAGTCAGCAAGCTCGGTTTATGCTCGAGCTCATCCCAAAATGAGCTCGAGCTGTCCATGTGCCGAGCTTTTCAAGGATTTGTACCTCCCTTTGCTTTCACTCTTTCCTTAAAAAAAATAAAAAATAAAAAATTGGTTGATTTTTCTTCGAAGCAAAGGCAGGATACAGCCTCTGGTACTAGAAGAAAAGGTAATGACCCATATAAAGCTATATCTGAAGATACCGTCTCCCCCTGATCTGTATATATTTGATTTTTTGGTTCTTGCATTATATTTTGTGATAACACGTTAGTGCTAGAAGCCAACATGAGGGGGACAATATAAGATAAAATTAGATTGCAATTTTGAACTTCAATTAAATGTTTGACCCAATTTGTAAGCTTCCAACTTACGAAGCAACCCCCAGTCTTCTCGGACAGTCCTTGGGGTAGTGGTAACTACCACAACGAAATGACATCACAACCAGTAAACGAATGTCATACTTGATTGTTTGAAACTTTATTTCGGTATTTCTTGTTGTGTTTATGTTCAGTGTTTTAGGATTAAACAAGATCAAATGGATGCAGAATACAACAAATTCTTTTATAGCTTGGATCAAAGCACAAGGAAATGAATTAATTAGCACAACAGGAAATAAATCAATACACATTAAAGAAAAAGAAGACATGAAAATTTATTGTTGTATTATTGACCTTTGATTCCACCAAAAAACCAAGCTCAGATTAAACCAAGTGGTAACTACCACAACGAAATGACATCACAACCAGTAAACGAATGTCATACTTGATTGTTTGAAACTTTATTTCGGTATTTCTTGTTGTGTTTATGTTCAGTGTTTTAGGATTAGACAAGATCAAATGGATGCAGAATACAACAAATTCTTTTATAGCTTGGATCAGAGCACAAGGAAATGAATTAATTAGCACAACAGGAAATAAATCAATACACATTAAAGAAAAAGAAGACATGAAAATTTATCATGGTTCTGATCACAACTACATCCAGCCTTGGTGACGCTCTTCACTATAAATCAGGCAACACAGTACAAGGAGATCGATTTCAACTTGGATAAAAAAAAAAAAAAACTCAAGCTTCTACAAGGTTACAATTCTATCTGAAGGAATTTTCCTTAACTTCTGTCTCTGCTCTTTCCTCATTTTCTTGGACTCTTCCTAAACGTGCTGCTCCACTTCTTTAAATCTTGGTCCTGGTCTAAAACCCACCCATTTATTTGCCTCCACGTGTTCCTAGTAGAAACTCAACCAAATTCTAGTTTACAGCTCTCTATTACACATGGCAAAACCCAACAAAGACAGCACTGCAGAAACTTAATCCCCAAGTTTCTCTAATTCCTGCAAGTTGAGTCAAAATCCACAAATCTCTACCCTGAATCAAGCTTGAACGGAGCAAACACAATCGAAGTAACAGACAATCACCAGAACCCTGCGCTGCTATCACTTATCAGCCTTAACATTTATCAAGTTCAAACAAGTGCTGAACTTGACACCTGTCGCTGGCTTCATGATCATATCAGCTGGATTACTATTGGTGTATTTAATTTTAAGTCAAATGTATGGTGCTTTGGTTATCATTGAAGACAATTACCTTTTTCGATTGATTCCTAGCTCAATAACCAGCCCTTTCAACTATATTGCTTCCTTCACAACTTCTGTAGAAGCTATGTACTCAGCTTCTGTATTCGATAGTGCTACCAAAGGTTGCAACATAGCCTTCCAGCTCATCTTGCATCCAAATAAGGTGAAAACATAACCAGTCAACGATTTTCTCTTATCAAGATCTCCAGCAAAATCAGAGTTAACATAACTAACAAGTTTTTCTATATCATTAGCTGTCCTTTTGTAGTGTAGACGATGTTTACAAGTTCCCTTGAGGTACCTAAACACCCATTTGACAACTTTCGAGTGATCTTTACCCAGATTAGCCATAAACCTGCATAGGCTAAGTCAGGCCCAGTGCACACCATTGAGTACATCAAGCTTCCAACAGTGCTAGCATAGGTTATCTTCTACACCCTACCCTTTTCAACATTAGTCTTGGGAAATTGTATTGAAGACAATTTTAAATGCGCTGCAAGGGGTGTTTGGACCTGTTTTGCTGACACATTCCAAACTTCTCAAGAATCTTCTTTATATTGTCACATTGAGAAACAAATAGCTTTCCATGCTTGCTATCTCTGAATATTTTCATCCCTAAGATCTTCTTCGTTGCCCCTCAAATCCTTCATCTCAAATTCATCGTTGAGATGTGATGTCATCTTCTATATTTCAACCATATTCATTGATGCAATGAACATGTCATCAACATACAACAATAGAAAAAATAACCAATTTACTAGATATCTACTTAAAATAAACACAATTGTCATAACTACTCCTGGAATAGTCCTTTCTCATCATGAATTTATCAAACCTCAAATACCACTACCTTGGTAACTGTTTTAGCCGTTATAGAGACCTTTTCAACTAACAGACTTTATCCCTTTCTGAACGAATCCCTCTTGTTGCGCATTAGAATCATTTCTTCAAGGTTGCCATGAAGATTTCTTCACATCCATTTATTCCAACTCCATATCATACTAAGCTACCAGCGCTGATTCATGTTTCACAACCGGTGAACAGATTTCATTAAAATCTATACCTTCTCTTTGGGTAAGCCCCCTTCGTTACAAGTCTCGCTTTGAATCTAGGCTTGCCACTTTCTAGCATACTTTCCTTCTTCTTAAAGATCTATTTAGAGCCAACCACCCTTTAATTAGTGCGTTTTTCAATAAGCATCCATGTATTGTTCTTTTCTAGAGAATCTATCTCTTCTCTCATGGCATGTGGCCAATTTCTACTATCTTTACACTTGAAAGCTTCTTCATAGCTCTTGGGTTCTATATCATCCATTTCTTCAGCTATAAGTAGTGCATAAGGTATCAAATCAACATAGCTATACCTCACTGGACCATTGCAATTTCTTGTAGTTCTGTCCCTGATCAGCTGATATGACCTCAGATCATTTTGAGGTTCATCTATCAGATCACCTTCATCATGTTGATCATCCTTATTAGCATTGCCACTTGCTTCAGTTTGAGTATCTTGAGATTCAAAGTGCTCTACCTCAATCTAAGCATTGTTTCTCTCATGATTGTCGGTCATTGCCATGGATTGACTTCACGAACCAAATAATACTCATGCTCCCTGAAGATAACATCCCTACTAATAAAACACTTAAGAGGTGTTATCATTTTTACACCGGAGCTTGAACTCATTCACTCCATCTGGATAACCTATGAACATGCATTTCTTCGCCCTCGAATCAAGTTTTCCCTATTTGTGATGTACATAGACAACACATCCAAACACCTTTACATTCTCATAACTTGGAAACGTTCTTGTCCTAATTTCTTCTGGAGTCTTGAAGCTAATTGTTGCTGAAGGATATCAATTAATAAGTAGGTAGAAAGTATCATAGTTTCACAAAACTTCTTTGGCATATTATAGCGCTAAGCAACATACACCTAACTCTCTCCAACATAGTCCTATTCATCCTCTCTGCTGGACCGTTCTGCTGTAGCGTGTGAGTCACTATTCCGTGTCTAACCATTACTTTATCCCTGTAAAACTGATTGAATTCTTTACTCAAAAATTCCAGACCAATATCTATTTTCAGCTTCTTGACTTTCTTCCCTATTTGAACTTCCACCATTTTCTTCCAAACCCTGAACAAGCTTCACCTTTGGATTTTAAGATGTAAACCCAAAATTTCCTGGAACAATCAGCAATGAATGAGATCAAATACCTACCTCCACCTAGAGTCTTATGTTGCGCTAGACCCCATAGTTCAGAGTGCAAATAACTCATGAGTATCCCTGGTTACATTCACCGACCTAGTGAATTTCACCTTGTACTCTTTTCGTGATGCGATTTTCACAAAACTCCGGCTTTCCCAGCTTGTCACCACAAAACAAACCCTATTTTTGCAGCTCATGCAATCCTCTCCCAAAATGACCAAGTCTCCTATGCTATAACTAAATTCTAGAGCTGCCAACCTATGTTACTGTAGCAACAACACCAATAACTATGTTTCTTTGAAAAGTACACGGACCGTTGTCTATCATACCTTTCATTACAACCAGAGATCCTTTCAACACCTTGAGTGCACCATTCTTACCCTTATAGCAATAGCCATGTTGGTCAACCATTTCCAGTGAAATAAGACTTCATTTTAGCTCAGAAACATGTCTAACATCTTCGAGAACTCTTTTGATTCCATCATGAGTCTTTAGTCTCATCACACCAATTCCAGTAACTTTACAAGATTTGTAATCACCTGTTGTTTGGGCTGCCTCTGTATTCTGTGGTATTGGGCCTCTTTTGTCTTTAGGTTGTGCTGTGTTATTGGGCCACCGATTTACTTTGTTTAACTGATTACTCTAGGCCTCACACCTGGCATGCTCTGGACCGTTGGATTGGATAGTTTAAGGGTTGGGTTTATAACCCTTTTCTCTAGATTTTTCGATTGGCCTTGGTAGATGCTCAACGAGTGAGTGGGCTTTAAAGCTGAATATCCGGGCCTAAAGGGGCGAAATATTCGGTGTGTTCTTCATTTTTGCATTTCATTTTTTCTGGTTTTTCATTTTTTATATGAAGTGTTTCAATTCTGAGACCAACGAGTGGTATCAGAGCTTTTAAAGTAAGGATTAGGGTTTACAATTGGTTCGATTTGCAGATTTATATATTTTTTTTAAAAAACCTTTGATTTTCTAAAAAACAAATTGTGGTTTTTGAAATATTTTGGTTCCATTATTCTTCGATCCAATTCTTGATTGGATCCCATTTTGAAAACTATAGAATCTTAGTAATTGACCATCAAGATTTCTTTATTTGTGGTATTTCTTGTGAAAAAACTAACTGGATATTTAAAAATCTCTATTTTTCATACCGAGTTCTTGGTGCCTTGGTTGTAACTCGTTACTGAGTGTTGGTTCTTTTGAGAACTCGTTATGAGACATAGCGAGTTGAGTTGACTCACTTTGATTTCTACTGGTTTTATCTGACTCACTCCGGTCACATTGAGTTATTGTGACTAATTGGTGCTTTGTGCTCCATTTTGGATAATTGAACCGGTTCTGGTACCTTCCTATGCGACTTTTCCTTTCTAAAACAGTGACGTTTTAGCTCTGGTATAATTCTCTACACTCCTCTCATTTCTTATATATATTTTTAGTCTTCATTGTCTATTTTTTATTTGGTTATTAAGGTAATTAATCCTCCTCTATTTTTCTTTATCCAAGATCTCGTTTGAGGATATGGGAATCTGATGGAGTAGGGGATTAAAGGGTTATCACTCATTAAACCTGTCAATTGACAATCTATTTCAATATAACTATATTTACTCATCAGATACTTAATATGTTGTCATTTTTCACTACACTATCTATGCTTGTTAAACTCTGTGTGATACATAAACTTGAATATCTGAACTTGTTTGTAATCATGACAACTGGACACAAATTTGAGGTACAGATTTGGAGAGGGGTTGGGGATTTTAGTCTGTGGCGTCAGAAAATGAGGGCTCTGTTGTTACAACAGAGGTGTGCTGCTGCTATTGATGGGACTTGGCCTCCTGAGTTTAGTATCTATAGGAGACAGGAGTTAGATGAGATTACCTAGAGTTTTATATTTCTTTATTTATCTGATACTAGAATTAGAAAGGTTGGAGAAACTATTAATACACAGGGTCTTTGGACCAAGCTAGAATCTCTCTATCTAACTAAAACCATGCCCAACAAATGCTATCTCCTAAGACAATTCTATAATTTTAGATTTACCCTCCTCCAGTTTGGAAGACAACATTGACAAATTCATAAGACTGGTTCAAGAATTAACTGACTGTGATGAAAAATTATCTGAAGATCAACTAGTTGTTGCTCTGTTAAATACTCTGGGTGATAAATACAGCGAACTGAGAACTACTTTAGAATTTGGGAGAACTAAACTTATTACTGATAATGTGATATCATCTTTAAGAAACAGAGAACTAAATTAAAAACTGAAGCTAAGGATTCTAAGTTTGGAGAAGGTTTGAATGTTGGGGAGAAAGTAAATCAGAATAGGAAAGGAAATCAATGCAACTTTAACTCTCATAAGAAAGGGAAACTGTAATTTCCTAAGTTGAAGAATCGCAATAAAAACCAACCAAAACCTAAGTTGCAAGTCAAAAAATGTTACTACTGTGGCAAGTTGGACATCTCATAAAAGATTGCTTCAAGAAAATATTTGATATGAAAGGAAAATTTAACACTGATGGGTCTATAGATATTGCCTGCAATAATGAATCAGAAACACAAGCTGTCCTTGTTACTACAACTAAAATGAGTTTAAATGAATGGGAGCTTGATTCTGGTTGATCATTCCATATGTGTCCCATTAGAGAATGCTTCACTGATTTTCTTGATCTAAGTGGTGGTCAAGTTTTTATGGGTAATAATGTGACTTTTCAAGTTTAACATATTGGAAATCTTAAGTTCTTATTAGAGAATAACCACACCATTGAACTATTTCAAACAAGATATATTCTTGATCTTAAAGAAACTTAATTTCTTTGGGACAACTAAATGATGAATATGAAATAAGGATTCATAAAGGTCTTACAAAGATAAGTCTTATAACTCAAAAGAAATAATTTTTTCTCCTAGATCCAATGGGATCTTCACACTACAAGTTGAACCTCTAGTTGGTAACAGCTCTGCAACTGTGAAGACTCATGATGATAAAGCATTGATTTGGCATAGGAGACTAAGCCATATTATTTAAAAGGGATTAATAATTTTAAATAAACTGAAATATTTTGGAAAATATAATATTGAAAGTCTTAAATTCTGTGAAGATTGTGTTGTTAGAAAACAAAACAAATTGCCTTTTCAAAACTAGAATTCATAAATCCACTTCAATCCTTAATTATTTACGTGCATACTTGTGGGGTCCTGCCTCTGTGAACACCTTAAGCGGTTTTAGATTCTACCTATTGATTGTTGATGATTTCTCAAGAAACATTTGGACCTTTCTTTTGAAAAACGAATATGATACTTTTCGAAATTGTAAGCAATGGACACTTATGATTGAAAATCAAACTCATAAAAAGGTGAAAGCACTTAGGACAGATAATAGTTTGGAATTTTGTAACCATGAGTTTGATTTCTTTTGCAAAGAATTTGGAATTTTGAGGCATAAAACAGTAACATACACTCCTTAGTAAAATGGTATTGTTGAGAGAATAAATATAACCTTATCAGATAAGGTAAGATGTATGTTACTCAGTTCTAATCTTTCTAAAATTTTCTAGGGTGAAGCCCTAAAAACTGCTACTTATCTCATAAACAGAATTCCTTCATGTGATATTGATTTTCAAATCCTTGAAAACTTATGGTTTGGAGAGTCTCCAAATTATTTCAGGCTGAGGGTATTTGGTTGTGCTGCCTATGCTCATAAAGATGTAGGCAAACTTGAACCCATATCTAAAAAATGTGTTTTTCTGGGTTGTGGAGAAAAAACTAAGGGTTATAGACTTTGGGTAAGAGAAAAGAATGGTTTCAGAGTCATCATTAGTAGAAATATTTTTTTATAAGAGTTACATTCCTTGTAAAACTTCTTCAAGTCAAGACACTGATCAGCCTACTCTTGTTAAAGAAAATGTGCTGGAAAATCAAGAATATAATCATACTAAACGTGATAATTTGATTGAGGTGGAGTTTGCCCAATCTAAAATAGATCTGCCTCAAAATGAATCTGAAACTGATGAATATTTTCAAGATACTGCTCTCGAAAATTATCAATTGGCTAAGGACAAAGGTAGAAGAAATAGGTTTCCTTATACTAGAATTAATATTGATGAATTTGTGACTTTCTATTCAGAGTTGGAATATATTAATTCTGAACCTGTAACTTTTGAGGAAGTTGTTAACAGTAAAGAATCTAAATTGTGGTTGGAAGCCATGCAAGAATAAATGAATTATTTAATTAAGAACATGGATTCTTGTTGATAAACCTAAACATCAAAAGATTGTAGATTGTAAATGGGTTTATAAGATTAAAGAAGGTGAACCTAATACCTTGGGTAAAAGGTATAGAGCCAGACTTATAGCAAAGGGTTTCACATAAAGAGAAGGTATCGACTATAAATTTTTTCACATGTTGCAAAGTATACATCTATCAGAATTCTACTTGCCTTAACAGTTCACTTTAACTGAGAGTTAGACTAGCTTGATGTTAAGACTGCCTTCTTAAATGGTGATCTTGAAGAAACCATTTACATATATTAACCAAAAGGGTTTGAACTAAATTCAAAATTTGTACATGTTTGTTTGCTAAATAAGTCCCTCTATGGCCTAAAACAGGCTCCAAGACAATGGTATAAAAAGTTTTACTCCTATGTTCAGAATCTATTTTCTAAGATTAATTTTGATTCTTATTTTTTTTTCAAAGGGTCACGAGTAATAAAGATGTAAATATGCACTGGATGTTTGTTTGAGAATAAAGAGCAATTGTATTTCTACGCCACGCAAATACAAAATTTTGTGTACAATATATATAGACTTTCCAAGTACTGATTCTAAGAGTTAATGCTAAGAATGAGGCTAAGAATCCTATCAGTTACAAGTTTAGAATTAGAATCAAAATTTCAAAAATATTTGATTTACTAGTTGTCACCTATGATTATTGCTGCTGGTTTCAGATTTGGTGCATCTTTCTTTATACACCCCCGCAAGATGAAGGTGCCATCAGCAACTCCAATCTTGTTCCTGAGAATTTCCGTATGTTTCTGTGATAAAGGTTTTGTTAAGAGGTCAACAAGTTGATCTTGAGTATTGACATGATGAACATTGAGAGTACCTTTCTGCACAATATCACGAACAAAATGTAAATCAATCTAAATGTGCTTCATTCGTAAATGTTGGACAGGATTCAAACTCAGTTGGGTAGCTCCTAAATTATCACATAACAGTTTTGGGGAGCTTGGGATAGTGAAGTCGAGTTCAGCAAATAAAGAGAGAAGCTATAGTGTTTCGGAGGCAACATTTGCAAGTGCTCGATATTCAGCTTTAGTCAATGATCTAGCAACTGTCTTTTGTTTTTTGAACTCCAAGATATCGGATTGGGGCCAAGAAAACTAATATACGCAGAAGTGGATTTATGATAACCAAAATTACCAACCCAATCGGCATCGGAGTATGTGGTGAGATTTGAAGATGTGCTCTTCCGAATGTGAATCCCATGAAAAATAGTATGCTTCAAGTATCAAAGCAATATTTTGGCAGCTGTCCAGTGAGTTGTTGTAGGTTTGTGCATAAATTGAGACAACTTGTTTACGGCATATGAGATGTCCTAGCGTGTAAGAGATAAATATTGCAGGGCTCCAATCACACTTCTAAATTCTGTGCTATCAACTAAAGTTGTGCCATCAATTAATGTGAGTACAGTGCTAGTAGACAATAGATTGGTAACATCTCTTGCACCATGTATATTGGTCTTTGTCCATAAATCTCTTATGTATTTATGTTGAGACAAGAAGAGCCCTTATTTTGTGGGAATAACCTCCATACCCAAAAAGAAGTTGAGCTAGCCCAAATCTTTTAAGGAAAACCGATTACCAAGTTGGGTAACAATGGATGAAATATGCATGTGATAACCAAATAATCTGCATACACCAAGAAATAGCAAATAACAGATTGAGATTTGTAAATGAACAAAGAAGAATCAGCCTTGGAATTTTGAAAGCCAAAGTTCATAATTGCTCCCTTTAGAGCTGAATACCATACTCGTAGGGCCTATTTAAGGCCATAGATTGCTTTCTTTAACCCACAAACATGATAAAGTTTTGATGCATCTTTAAAGCCCGGAGGTTGAACCATGTATACATCCTCAATCAAATTCCCATGCAAAAATGCATTATTGACATCAAGTTGTCTCAAGAGCCACCCTTGTGTCATTGCGATTGTTAAAATAGTCCTGATAGTAGCTGGTTTTACAATAGGACTGAAGGTTTCCTTGTAGTCCAGGCCAGGTCGTTGATTGTAACCCTTTGCCACAAGTCTCACTTTAAAGCGATCAATCGACCCATCCATTTTTCTCTTAACCCAAAACACTCATTTACAGCCTATAGGATTACATTGCTTGGGTGGCAAGACTAAATCCCATGTGCCATGTTTCATAAGAGCTGTAAGCTCGTCGGACATAGCTTGTCTCCAATGAGGATCACAGAGCGCATGACTCATACAAGAGGGTTCTATAGTAGGAGGAATTGGGTGTTTCGAGACAGTATAAGACTATTTGGGTTTATAAATTTGATTCATTGAACGAGTGACCATGGGATGAGTTCGTGTGGTTGGGCGACATTCGAGGTAGAGAACACATGATTTTGAGGAATTGGAGAGTAGAGATATCCGTGTGTGGTAGGGATAGTAGAATTTCATGGTGCATAGGTGAGGAGGAACCCTCAGTGTGCTGCGAGGAATTAGAGCATGAATTATTTGCTGGAAAATCTAGCGAATGGAGATCAAAAGAGATACCTGAAGATAACACGAAAGTGATGCCACGATCCGAGGTCACTGGTGAAGGTTGTAGTGGAGAAAACACGCTCGTGGGTGGTGTTGTGATCTGAGATGAAAGAGACACAATGAGCTGTTGTGCAGGAAGAGAAGCCAAGAATTGGTTTTTGGTTTCATCAAATGTAATGTGACGAGATATGTAGAGTTTGTCTGTGGTTAAGTCGAGACACTTATATGCATTTTGGGTTTGAGGGTAACCTAGGAACAGACACGGAAAGGCTTTGGGTTGAATTTTGTTTGTGTTATATGGTTTAGTAAGTGGAAAACAAAGACAACCAAATTTTCTTAATTTAAGATAATTTGGTTTTTGTTTAAATAAGTCTTCAAATGGAGTTTTATTTTGTAACAAGGAGGTGGGTTGCCGGTTAATGAGATAAGCGGCTGTGGAAAAAGTATGAGGCCAGTAGGACAAGGGAAGAGATGCATCATGTAAAAGAGTGAGACCTATTTCCACTAAATGATGATGGCGATGCTCGGAAACACTATTTTGTTGTGGTGTGTAAGGAGCAGTAGTTTAGTGGCTTATTCCATGAATAGAGAGATATTGTTTAAGCGCAATAAATTCGACACCATTGTTGAAATAAAGGCTTTTTATTTTTGTTTCAACAAGATGTTTGAATTGAGGAAAAATACTGCTTACACTGGATTTTGCAGCCATAGGATAAAACCAAATGTACTTAGTAAAATGATCAACTAGGAGTAAATAAAAACGAAACCCATCAAGACTAATGGTGTTGGAGGGTCCCCAAACATCTGTGTAAATGAGATCAAGCGGTGCACAACTTTGGAGACTATTTGAACCAAATGGTTGTTTGTACGCTTTATTGATTGAGCAAGAAGTACAAAGATGAGACACTTGCTCTTTTTTTATTGGAAGCGAAAAAGAATTCACAAGATACTGAACAATTTTTTGAGATGGATGTCCTAGAAGCTTGTGCCACCCATTTAGCGACGTCCGTTCGTGCACATTTCCAACCATTTTAGAGGAGGAGACCAATGAGTTCGGAGGCATGTAAACACCATTTTCACATTCACCTTTGAGAATAACCCTCCTCCCTGGTGATCTGATCTTTCACAAGAAAAAATTTGGGATGAAATTCAATTAAAAGTTTATTTTGAAAAGTGAAATGATGAACGGAGACAAGATTTTTACGTATACTAGGAACACAAAATGTATCATTTAAATGAAAAGTGTGAGTGGGTGAATGAAGTACCAAAGAACATATTTGTGGGACACGCAAACCTGATCCATCACCGATGACAACTTCATCGGTTCCATCATATTCAGAGTGAACTGATAATTTTGCAAGATCGCCAGTGATATTGTGAGAGGCAGTCAAGTCAATGAGCCACTTGGTGTCCGAAGCGGGTGTGGTAGAAACACAATTTGCTAATGCCTCAGGGGGATTTATGTGAGGACAATGTTTAGCAATATGGCCAGTTGATCACAAAGTTCACACTTGGGTTGGTACCGACACTGGCAATTGGGTTTATTAAATTTCCTGTTGTCTCGTGGACTGCTATTAAAGTGATTGTAGGCCGGGTATCCATCAGTTTTAGGTTGGCCAGATTTATTGCCTTTGGTGAAGCCCCTGAAATTATTGGTGCTGCTAGAAGAGTTGGGAAAAGTCCTTCTATTAGAGAAGTTAGTTGTAGCAACAAGTTGCTGTGTGGAGGAATCAAGTCGGCACAGATAACTCTCATGACTCATAAGAAGATCATGAAGTTCTTCAAAAGAACTCGGGTGCTCCCTCATACGAATAAAAGCAGTAATCTTCCTAAAGTCTGGTCCCAGACCATGGAGGATATATATAGTAAGATCATCGTCAGATATAGGATGATCGATGAGTGCAATCTCATTGGTAAGGGCCTTGATGGTGTGCATATAGTCTTGAATCGAACGATTATCCTTCCGGATTAAGGTGAGTTCCTCCTTCAATTGCATTGCAGGACTTCGTGATTTGCTTGCATACATCATGTTTAATTTTTGTCATGCTTGTTGGGATGCGGTAGCAGCGGAGATGAATGGGGTTATGGTGGATGAAGTGGAGGCAAGAATGGCACTGAGAATTAATTTATCCTGCCTTACCCAATGGCTTTTCTGAAGGGCAGAAACAGAGAATTGTCGATGGGAGGGCACGGGTTATCGTCAGTAACATAATCAATCGAATTGTAGCCAATAAGTAGAGCTTCAAATTGGGCGGTGGTAGGTGGTAAATAATTGGGCGGTGGTAGCTTCAAGGAGCATCTGTGGTAGGTGGTAAATAATTTGTGGGTGTTGAAGACATTTCTAGAGTAAGGATCGAAGTCTCGCTAGAGTTTTGATGCTCTGATACCATAATAAAGATGTAAAATGCACTGGATGTTTGTTTGAGAATAAAGAGCAATTGTATTTCCAAGCCATGCAAATACAGAATTTTGTGTACAATATATATAGACTTTCCAAGTACTGATTCTAAGAGGTAATGCTGAGAATAAGGCTAAGAATTCTATCAGTTACAAGTTTAAAATTAGAATAAAAATTTCAAAAATCTTTGATTTGCTGGTTGTCACCCATGATTGTTGTTGCTGGTTTTAGATTTGGTGTATCTTCCATTATAATGAGGACCTGAATCTGTTTACCTATTATTATATATTGATGATATGCTTCTTGCCTGCCAAAATAGATCTGAAATTGATTCTATTAAAGAAAAACTTGGAGCTAAATTTGAATTTGAATTGAAAGATCTAGGACAAGCAAAAAGAATTTTAGGCATGGAAATCAAGAGAGAGAGAAAAACTGTGTTTTATATTTGAGTCAAAACTCTTATGTAAATAAAGTGCTTGAAAAATCTAACATGACTGAATGCAAATCTGTGACTTTGCCTTTTGCAAATCATTTCAAACTTTCTAGTGAACAATATTCTAAAACTGTTGAAGAACATGATAGGATGAGTAAAATACCATATGCTAATGCCGTTGGCTCTATTATGTATCTTATGATTTGTACCAGGTCTGACTTAGCTCATGGTATAAGTACTCTTAGTAGATTTATGGCTAATCCTGGTGAAACACATTGGTTGGCTATTAAATGGATGATAATGTATTTAAAAGGTACAACTAAATTGGGATTAAAATTTCAAAGATGTAATGAAGGTGTTATCCTAAAAGGATACACTAATTCTAACTTTGTAGGTGATTTAGAATGTGTTTACTCTTTGTGATAGTTGTGTTAGTTGAAAATATCAATTACAAAAAATTGTAGTCTTATCTTCCACAGAAGCTGAATATATTACATATTGTGATGCTGTCAAAGAAGGACGATGGTTAAGGGGTATTTTAAATGAATTTAGCTTTGTAAATGAAGTGGTTAAGATCTATATTTTAGTAGACTAATCAAACCTTTTTTTGGACATATTTAGTAGAAATCCTATTTTTCATGATAGGACTAAACATGTTGAAACTAAATCTCATTTTGTTAGAAATATGTCCAAAAAAGATTCCAACTAAATTTAACCCTGCTGATTTTGGTACCAAGGTATTACCTTTAAACAAATTCAGAAATTTCTTGAAAATTTTGAATATAACTTGAAGGTAATGAATTTTGTTAGTTTCTTTAGTTGTTTTACTTTTGTTTTTCTTCAAACTGATTTTTTTTTTACAGGAACTATAGAGTAAATGAAACTAGTACTTTGTTTGAATCCACAAAAGAATACAAAGAATAGATCAGCAAGGTGGAGATTGTTGTTTGGGCTGCCTCTCTATTCTGTGGAATTGAGGCTCTTTCGTCTTTGGGTTGTACTGTCTTATTGGGCCACCCATTTGCTTTGTTTAAATGATTAATCTTGTCCACACACTTGACATGCTCTGAATCGTTGGATTGGATAGTATAAGGGTTAGGTTTATAATCACTTTCTCTAGATTCTTCGATTGGCACTATTGCTATTATAGGGTTTTCTCCTTTGTCTTCTCTCGAGTGATTTTCTCTTCGTTCATCTTCTTAAGATCTTCTATTTTGATCTCTGTAAATGTTTTAGTGATATTGATAATGTATTTTGTATACATTTAATGATTGTTTGGAGAAATATTGTATAGAAAGGCGAGAGTAATATTGTATAGGCTTTAAAGCTGAACATCCGGGCCCAAAGGGGCGAAAAATTCTATGTGTTCTTCGTTTGTGCATTTCGTTTTTTTTTTGTTATGAGGTGTTTCGATTCTGAGACCAACATTACCCAACAAAACTTGTCTACCGTCCATCTTTTATGTCTGAAACCAACCTAAGTTAGGAGTCATATGGAATGAACATCCTAAATCCATAACCCACTTTTTGTTAGAGCTCTTGGTTGTAACAACCAGCACATCAAAGCTTTCATAGTCCTGCACAAATAGAGTTGCATCATCCTCTATTTCTAACTTCTTTTCTCCTTTATTTCTTTTAGGATAGAATCTTCTAAGGTGACCTTCTTAATGACAGAATTGATATCTGACCCTCTTCATATTCTTGGACTTTGATCTACTATTTCATTTCACATTCTAGTCTCTCTTTTCATCTCTACCATGCATTGTTAAACTATCTCCTAACTGTTCAAACCTCTCACTATTTCTCTATAGTTCTTTGGAATTTAGAGCTCCTACAAGATCTTCTAGAGAAGTTGTTAATCTACCATGTTTTACGATATCTAGAAAGGTTGCTTAGACTTTGGTAATTAATGTAAAATACCAAAGCCTTATCCTCATTATCATACTCCACCTGAATATTTCCAGATATAACCAGAGCTTGTTAAACTCATCTATATGCTCTTGCAAGTTTTTACCTTCAATCATTTAAATGTAAAGAATCTGGTATTGAGATATAAATGATTGAACAGGTTTTTCATCATGTAAAGACTCTCAAGTTTGAGCTATATCTCTGCTACAGACTTCTTCTTGGAGACTTGTCTTAGCACTTTGTTACTGAGGCACAAAATTAAGGTATTATAATCTCTTCATGATATCCTTCTTCTTCTCATTATAGGTCGCAAGCAACTTGATAAGTGTATTTTATACACTTATTCGGGCTCTGAAATATTAACATTTCGTAATTCTTTTAGGGGATATTTGCTTAAAAGCCTAGTCAACCATACTGTTTGGTAAAATAGCCTATATCAATACTTATTGTTCAAGTAGCCTAGATTCTATTAGATCATATATTAAAAGTCTTAAATACCTTTCATTTGACATGTCCAAAATGTCCAATTTCAAACCAAA